>CDFF01071261.1:65571-75639 GCA_000826265.1 Acanthamoeba culbertsoni
CCACAGGAGACAAGCAGGGAGGGCGGCGGGGCGGGGGGTGGGGGGCGGGGATGGGACCTGAGAGCGGGCGAGTTGGGAGCGGAGGTCTTCTTCTCGATCTCCTTGGAGAAGTTGACCAGGTCGTGCTTGGTGGGCAGGGAGGGCGACGCGTTGGACAGCGATCGCTTGCGCTCCTTGTACTGCTGGAATTCGTGCAACACCGACTCTGCGAGGATTAATATGTCCTTGGTCTTAGAGGGCCACATAGTTGTGGTTGTGGAGGGGAAGGGAAGGGAAGAGGCGCTCATGAGATGCAAGTGTGCGCGATACCGGAAACGCGAGGGACGGCGGGGGACAAGTCGAGTGATTTGATCTGCTCGGGGTGTCCAACGATCGGCGACCTGAGCGAATCCGCTTTCAATTTCTCCGCCGCCTGTGATGCATTCCAGGAAATCAGAGAAAGCCGAAAAAAAAACACCCCAATAACGGCTGCTTCACTTTCCGGAAGGGGAAAAGGAGGGTCCGTACGGCGCGCGGATCGACCGATTGGGCGCGCGCCTCGGCGAGCAGCTTTTGTCTCACGCGAAGCTTCTCGATGTACTGCGGGTCGTCCGGGTCTAGGTTCGCGGGCGATCCTTGCCAAGGTTAGCGGCAACGAGAGCGAGTATATAGATGAGTATAGCACTGGATAGCATTGCATAGCATGGACAAGATCGGGCAGAGAGAGAGAGAGAGAGAGAGAGAGAGAGAGAGAGCATAATGAAAAGAGCATGGATTGACAGATAGATAGATAGATAGAAAGCAATGGAATGGAATGGGGAAATGGATTACCGGCCGCGGCCCCGATGTTGGACATGGAGAAGGAGCGCTGTCGATGCGGCGACAACGACCCAAGGCTGGGCACGGTCGGCGAAAGCGGCGTGTTCTTAGGTGCTGCACGAAGAAGAAGAAGAAGAAGAAGAAGAAGAAGAAGAAGAAGAAGAAGAAGAAGAAGAAGAAGAAGGGGCGAATGCAACCATACCGCGGTAAGTCAAGTGGAGGAGATTACTGTGGAGAGGGGAAGAGGGGGGGGGAAGGCGTGCCTTCCGCGGCGAGGGCGTGGATGGAGGTCGCGCTGCGGCTGAGACCGGGGCTGGCGAGCGAGGTCGAGGTCGACGGGGGCAGGCCGTTGGCGGCCCGCTCGCGATCGAGGCGCTCCCGTTCGCGCTGGCGCGCCTTCTCGCGCTCCTTTTCCTTCTCCCTCTCGCGCTCGCGCTCGCGTTCGATCTCCATCTCGCGCTGCCTCAGCTTCCTGAACTCGTGTTCGCGCGCCCGCTCGCGGTCGGACATCTCCGCGCGCTTCTTCGCGGCGGACGGATGGTCCTCCTCCGCGTCTTCCTTCTCGCCCGGCTTCCGCTTGGCGGGCACCACGTACACGCTGCCCTTGTCCTTGCCTCCTCCTCCTGCCGCCCCGTTCTTCGACACCGGCACTCTCGTTTCGCGCAGGACCGACGAATACCTGGAAGAATTTTCGGTGAATTTCCGAAAATTGAGAGGGGGCAGGAGTGAGGAGAAGTGTCCTCGTTGGGGAAGGGGGGGGGTTTGATGTACTTGTCCTCCTCGTCCTCCGTGTCGTCCTTGGGCGGAAGGATGCCGCGCTCCTCAGCCAGATGTATGTTGACCGTAGTCTGGTTCTTGATCTCTCTCTCGATGCGGATGGCCTTTTCCACAACCTGCATTCAGGATTGATCGGTTGATAATAGCCACATTACACACACACACACATATATATATATAGATGCGTGTGCAAAGAATTTTCATGGGTTGAATACAGGAATTCTCCGACCGTACCTCCTTTGTGACGCGCTGTCGGTCGATCTCGGTGGTGTAGAGGCGCTCATCGTAGGTGGTGCGGACGCCAAACAACCTCTCGTTGGCCTCGAACTGATCCCACCGATTACGACCGCTGAAGTGACGTGATCTGGTTAGCGCGGGCCCGACGGAAGAAGAAGAAGAAGAAGAAGAAGGGAAGGAGACGAGAGTACCCGGCCTCATCTTCGAGTCCCCCCGTGCTCTCGGAATCGTCGGGCGCCATCCAAGGGACGAGCTCTCTCTCGCTAAAGTCCCGCGCGCTGATCTCTGTGTCTGTCCTGAACCCACCTGTCATGTTGTTGAATTGGCGCCGTCCCCCCCCCGAGCTTGTAAGTAGGGAGAGGCGATCAAAAAATAAAACAAAATAAAATAAAATAAAAAAATAAAATGAAGGGGCGGAAGAAAAAAACCCTCTCTCATCATTTTCTTCTTGAATTCGGCGCTGTCTTCGATGAACGCCACTTCGGGCGCGTCGAGCATGACCAGGTCATGCGGCTGAACGGTGATCTGATCGATCGGCGGTGTCCTAATCAGGCCCGACTCGTTGTTCTCCTTCAAGAAGAAGAAGAAGAAGAAGAAGAAGAAGAAGAAGAAGAAGAAGAAGAAGAAGAAGAAGCCCATGCACAAAGCAGAGGAAGCTGGCTTTAGGAATAGAGTAGTACTACCACCACAAAGAGGGAGGAGGAGGAAGAAAGGAGAGCGCACTTTCTTTCTGGCCATGGTGAGGACCACACCGAAGCCTCGGTCAAAAATGGGATTGTGGAAGATGCCCTCGTATACAGTGCCGTCCTTGAGCACCGCGCGCACTTGTTGGCCCTGAAGCCATGCATGGCGCGAGGCGTTCAGCCACAGTAGATGTGAAGATGTTTTTTCACGAAAGCAAAACCACAGACACGGGGGGAAAAAAAGCAGGCAAAGAGGAGGAGTAAGCACGCACAATCAAGTTCATCGATATGTAGTGGGTGCGATCGGAAGGCCCGCTGGCGTGCTGGCCGTACTCGGTGTCAGCCTCGTACTTATAACTGCTGACAGAGTGCTGGTAGGACTGGGGGTTGCGCGAGACTTTGATTTCATGGCCACTGCCACTGCCTCCAGATCCATTCAGTGGATCTCGCCCCTTGGTCGCCTTGTCAGATTTGGTGGCGAGGGATGAGGACTTCGTGGGGTTAGTTGACTTGGTTCCCACGTTGCGAGAATAGCTGCCGCTGCCTTCTCGTTGCATGTTGTCCTTCCTGCGGCTGCGATGAGGCGAATTGTGTGACATGTTCAACGTTGGTGATCAAAATGCAAGATTGATGCTCTGCAGTTGCCGAGCAAGCGATTCCAAAAGGATATGAAGAAAAGATTGAAAGATTGACCGCAACCAATTAATAGGTGATTGCAGCTTGTCCTCTCTCCCTTCGTCCACCTCTGGCGATCTTAAGAGCGAAAAGAAAAATGACAGGAAGAAATGAGAACTAGCTGTCGACATAAAAGAAAAAATCGGGAAGAGTAGGAAAATACACAACAAAAACAAGAGCAAGATATAGATGGAGCAGAACGATCCGCCACAAGCGGAGAAACCACAGGCTATAGACTTGGCACCCACACAATTACATGATACGGCCACCACGTTGCGTGTACGCATCTATCTACATAATCCATCTGTTACTCAAGATCTATCGGCAGGTTGCGATTATTGGCTGTTGTCATGGCGAGTTAGATGCCATGTATGAATCCGTCCTCTACATACAACAAAAAGAAAACATCAAAATCGACCTTATACTTTGTTGTGGCGACTTCCAGGTTCGTGAAGAAAGCCATTTCCCTTTTGCCTGTCCTTTTTTCCCCTCCAACACGTTTTTATATTCTGTTCAAAGGCTGTCCGAAACAAGACAGACCTGAATGCCTTGGCCTGCCCGCAAAGCTATCGCCGCATCAACACCTTCTACAAGTACTACTCGGGCGAGCAGGTGGCCCCGGTGCCCACAGTGTTCATTGGCGGCAACCACGAGGCTTCCAATCACCTCACTGAGCTCTACTACGGCGGCTGGGTCGCTCCAAATATTTACTTCTTGGGTCTCTCTGGCGTCATCAACTTCGGTGGTCTTCGGATAGGGGGCCTTTCCGGCATTTACAAGCATCCTGCGTACAGGAAAGGTACTGTTTTATACTGTAAATTCGAAATACATCATGTTAACAATTATTCTAATTTATGCAGGGCACTTTGAGATACCGCCATACAACGACCAGTCAATAAAAACCGTTTATGGCATAAGGGAATTCGAAGTATGGAAGCTCATGCAGGTAGGGGGGGAAAAAAAATGACTCCTTAGATATTACGTGTTGACTGATATTCAAAAAACTAACAAAAAAAAAAAAAAAACACACAAAATAAAACACAAATAGCTTACTCGACGCTTGGATGTGATGCTGTCGCACGATTGGCCGCGGGGAATCGTAGATTATGGCGACAAAGAGCGGCTATTACGCATCAAACCCTTCCTGCGAGAAGAAATACAGAGCGGCGTGTTCGGGTCTCCCCCCGGTGCACAGCTTCTACACTCATTACAGCCCGAGGTACAGTCATTATCCTCGAAAGTCTATGTGTAATAAGAATAGTGTTTTTTTTTTGTTTTGACTGACATACTGGTAATAGTACTGGTTTTCAGCCCACATGCACGTGAAATTTCCTGCTGTTGTTAGACATCCCAACGGAAACATGACGAAATTTCTTGCACTTGACAAAATTATGCCCAACCGGGACTTTCTCCAGGTACGTCGTGCTTTACTTCTGTTCTTCAGGGTTGATTAAGAAGATTATAAATTAATCTTGTTTTTTTTTTAAATCGAAAAAATCATCAAAATAATAATTGTTGTATAATATATATATATATATTGTTAGGTGTGGGAGTTTCCGCATGCCAAGGGTCCAAAAGAGCTGAGCTATGATGAGGAATGGCTCGCGATTGTAAAATCCACCAATCATCTCCTTTCATTTAGCCGCAACGAGCACCTTCTACCTTGGAATCGCAAATACAACGCGCCCGACGGAAGGTTTTCATCTCTGATATAATTGCCGAATAATGATTTTTACATTTCATTTCCCATAATGCAACTATTAGCCATTGTATTATTTTAATTCATTTTATCCGTTCGATTAGGGTTGATTACCGACCGACGGAGGAGGAACTCGAGTGGGTCAGACGCCGGGTGAGCGAGAAGCGGGGCGAAGAGGGTTGGCGCGTCCCCGCCAACTTCGAGCAGACGGCCCCCGTATACGGGGCCGACGCGGGGCCGCGCCAGGCCGCGAACGCGCTGTTCGAATCGCCCCAGCGCGCGGCGTTCCTCAACCTGCTCGACCTGCCGGACCTCTTCCTCGCACACGCCGCGACGCTGCCGCCGCCGCAGCCGGCCACACAAGGGGCGCCCGTGCCCCATCACCGACCGCCCGTATTCGGGGCGCCTTCGGCCCGGCTCGTTCTGCCGCCACCAATGCAGACGGCCTCAGCGCAGCCAATAATGGCGGTGCCGGGGCTCCTCCTGGGCGGAACTACGAAGAACGAGGAGGAGATCGAGCTGTCACTTGATGAGGACGACGGTGGAGACGTAATTGAAGAGGGGGATGAAAAAATAGCAGATGAAGGCGAGAATTCAGGAGCGAAGAGGCAGAAGGTGGAGCAAGAGCAGACGGGGGAGGAGACCTAATAAGCCCCATTTTTTTTCCCTCTTAAGAATCCTCCACCAATCTGCTCAGTATTTTATTTTTATTTAACAAGAAAACAACCCAAAATATATCTATATGCCAAGAACACCAGCTTGATAATGATATGAACAGGTAGGTAATTTTCATAAAATTTTACAAGATATTCGGCAGAGGACACCAGTCTTGCATGAGTGGGCCAGCCCCAATCTGACGTCTGTTGGCCCCCCCAAAGAAGTGAGACTCCACATTTTAATTTCTATTTATTATATACTGTTATGCTTACCTGGCCAAGGAGTTGCAGCGGAAGTTGATGAGCCGCGTTTTCGCAGAGGAAGCATCATTCACCGACCGATCCGACCACAGCCTCTCAGCTATAGCCGAAGCTCTCGGCCACACGCGCGAATCGATATTGGTCTCATCCACCTATTTGGCGAAGGGGATGATGAGCAAAGGCGGCAACATCCGTGCTGATATATCATAAGGAGCACGCACGTTTTCGCCCCACATGCTGCCTTCTCCACCGAGACACATCTTCTCTTGTGTTTCGGTCAGGTTGAGTCCCGTTGTGGGATCGGCCTGAAGAAAATTTCAGCCTTTTTTCTCTTCTCAGCGACTGAAGTCGCGACAGGTTTACCGTATAGAAAGCCTGCCACGTGTCAACCCATTCGTAGAATGTAGCTTTTGGATCCGTGCCCGGTTGCTATGGAACCGGTGTGTGAGCAAACTGACGGAGCAGTATTATTATTATTCATTATTCATTATTCATTATTCATTATTCATTATTCATTATTCATTATTATCATCATCATCATCATGTGAAGCCCTGACCTGCTGGTCCAGGTAGTAGGGATAGGCGTAGAGAGCACGATAGCCGCTGAGGATGGCGCTCTTGATGGATCCCTGGTCTCTGAAGACCTCCACCACCATCTCGGGGTGGGCCAGGTGAGCGTAGTTGTCGTCGTAGACGTCCTGCCACACGACCATGGTCCTGTTGACGTACGGCGGCACATTCTTGCTCGGGCTGCTGACCAAGGGGGCCATGCGGGGCTTGCCGTTGACGGTGGCCGAGGAGGGCTGGACGATGGATCCGAGTCGCTTGGAGAAGTAATTGAAGACCATGTACATGTCGGTGAAATTCATGGACTTGGCCCAGGCAGCAATCTTGGGATCGTCGGCCCAGCAGTCCACCACCACTTCGTCTCCACCCTGGGTTGGTTATTTGTTGCCGACATTGTATAAATTTTTTTCTATGTATATATATATATACAGGGGCTGGCGAATCATACGGTATGGATGAACTCGTCGGGAAATATGGTGGACATTTCGGCCAGGAAGGCCAACAGGAATTGGTAGACCCGTTCTGATGACGGATCCAAGGGGATAGCATTAATATTCCCTGCGAAGCTGGAGCAGTTTGCCAGCATGAAGGGATATCCGACGCCGAATCTGAGAGTTTACCGCCTTATAATTACACTGCAGCGTTGCAATGGAACAACATATCGACAAGTACGGACCCGTAGGCGTGGCCCGGCATTTCAAATTCGGGAACGATCCTGACTCCTCTGGACATTGCATAGGAGACCAAATCCTTCAGATCGGCGGTCGTGTAAATCGCTTTGGGAGACCAGGCGGCCCTGCAATGAAAAGCGGAGGGGAAAAAAACAAGTATAACGGGATGAACACGTCAGCAAAGAAGGTACAAGTGGGGGGAGGGGGAGACTGTACAGAGTCAAGTTGGGAAACGCGACAGACTGGATGGCTATGGACTGTGCATCGGTGGCATGGATGTGGAGCACGTTCAGTTTATTGTAGGACATGGCATCAATAGTGCGCTTGATWGCGGAAATGGGAAGGAAGTGTCGCGATACATCTATCAAGAGCCCTCTGCATAGTGAGATGCGTRAGCCAATAAWTGACCACAAAGTCAACGAAGCGAGTTCGCTTCACAAAGCAGCATCTTCATAGGAAGTTACCTCCACGGGAAGCGAGGGTAGTCCGTTATCATGACAGGGAGATCTGGGATTGAGTATATCTGGGTAAGGTCGTTCCATTGGATAAGCTGGGAGAAGGTCTCCAGGCCATGAAGAGCCCCGAAGACTGTGTTCGCCTCTATCTGCGCCACAGGGAAGGTGTCCACAGATAGAGTGTAGGATTCGTCGGTCTCGAGGGACAGCTCGTCGTCTTTGTCTGAGGCAACGTAGATGGAGAGAGCTATGCGGCTGGCAGAGGTGGAGTTTGAAGCAGGGAAGGGAAAGAAAAGGTTGGTGTAACGAGCGATGCCCTCCTTGAGTACGACTGAGGACGACGAGGTGAAGACCCTCAACTCGTATGGGTTCACCATGATCTCCGCATTCCCACTCTTCACAACCTGAGGCATGGGCCAAAGACCCGACACACCTCCACCACCCTCCCAGTGGGCCTTCGTTTGCGAGTTGTGGTCCGAGGAAGGTCGATGGCGATATTTGCGCCCACTATGGGGTACAGCATGCCCAAGCGCAACCACGGCTAACAGAAGGCACACCAAAGCAAGGCGTGACATGTCTCTTGGGGAAAGGTTTGAGAAAACTGTATCTTCGCGAGCTTGGTTTGAAACATAGTTGCGCAAAACGGAATGTTTGCTGTTTTTCGCGTCAGTTCCTCTCAGTTGACTGAAGTGGTCTTTGGGTGCGACTGAGAGTGGCAGACGTATTGGCTGGCGGCGAGCATCAACTACATCGTACGGCGTATGTGGTGACAATAGAAGCTACGCCCCCCCCCTTTGAGGTGGTGAGCAGTACTGGCCAGTCAATTTCATGCTTTCGAGAAAAGGGAGGACGAGGAGGAAAAAAGCAATTTCACTGTTGCTCGTTAGAAAAAGAAGAGCTCAAGCTGTCGCTAACAAATCCTGAAGGTTCCCAGAAGTCCAATAGGATATTCTAGTGATCGGGTACTCGGGTCCTGGACCGTATTCCGTGTAGTAGAGGGAAGTGCTCGTCTCGCTAAGCGTGGGATCCGTGGAAGAGCCATACGTTTCCCTCCATTGGCTGTACAGCCTCCTCGCATTAGGATCGCAAGAATACCATTCGTTCGTGGTTTCCCGAAGGGGCCAGCGATCGTAAACGCTGTTAAGAGTCCTCCAATAGGTTTGATAGTCAGTGTAATTGCCCCTGGAACCGAACTGTGGCCACGTTAGATTGAAGGTCACAGAGAGGCAGGTAGACACGTACATTGCTGTAGTCATAATAGGTGAACGTGGGATCGAGATATGTCCCTACTTCATTCCAATCGACTTCGGTGGCACGTAGAGGTGTTCCCCTACCTTCATCAGCATAGAGAAGAGCGTAGAAATTGTCATTCCGCTGACGGAGAGTAGGGCAAACATCATCCCCGTTAGGGCTAGGGCCGGTGGGAGTTTCCGCCGTAGGGCTAGGCTCCGTGGGAGTCTGCGGGGGAGGTGCGGCCCTGCAAGACCTAGTCAGTAATCCAACTTTCGTTCCTCCCACACAAAGAAGCGATTATACGTGTACAGTTGGGCTGCACCGCTCCATACACAGGTGACCACAAGCAAGGCAATTAGAAGAGTCTTCATCATGGTGGTAGCTGCTCTGAACCTGAGGTTCGCAAATTCTGATTTATACCTGAATCATATTAATACGCATCATTAGGCCAGATGCTGCCGAAATCTATTGCTTTTGGTGTAGAGAAGGAGTGGGCTCGATAGTCCGTTAGGCTGAGGAAAAACGTCTCAGGAAATACATTGTCAGTCATCCCACTTCTTTAGTGCACTGTTGCGTTGAAGCAGAAGGTCTCTATCTCAGGCACTGCTGATCACAGGCAATTGGCCGACTGTTTATTTTGATTTCTACCGCTATTCCAAGGCGTGGGAATGCCCGCGTGATGCTTTGTAATAGGTTCAATTTTAAGCGCTATTCCAAGGCCCTGCCATCCCCAAATAGAGCAGCTAGATTCCCCGAATGCCAGTAAGACTGTCTGATCACTTTAAGCTGGGATTCTATCTCAGTAACCTCAACCATGTAGATGGAGTGAAGGGTTACTAGCACGCTGTGGTTTTCCGCAGAACTGAAGGATTCAATCCAGTGAGCAACCTCTACCATGTGGACCGGATCGCAGAAGTTGGCGACTTCTGTCGATGCTCCAACCACGGGCCATTGAAATTCAGTCTCTATCCTGTTCCACCAGTAGTCCTGATAGCTGCTGTAGTTACCGCTACAAGGGAACTGCGAAAGCACGTAAGCCAAGCTCTCAGGCCTTCGTTCCTTTACGTACCATACTATAGTCAGACCATACGAAACCTGGTGCAAGGAAGCTTTCGACAGCTTCCCAATCCACTCGGTAAGGATCCTTTGGTCCGCCCTGTCCGGCTTGTATCCACAATAAGGCGTCTAATTCATCACTCAGACGTCTGATTCTTGCGCAGCGATCACCCTCACTTAACCGAGTTTAGTAGATGTAGAACCACTCACACTTGTAGCTGTAAACTACCTTGTAGGGTTGTTTTGTTGTCCTGCTGCGATGGACACCAGAAAGCAAACGAGCAGGAGTACTTCAAACGA
>CDFF01071261.1:83185-93203 GCA_000826265.1 Acanthamoeba culbertsoni
CAAAAACAAAAACAAAAACAAAAACAAAAAAAACAGCAAGCAAACCAGAGGGTCAACAAACAGAAGCAGTTTTTCGGCTACGATATGGAGTCGTTCCTCATCACGCCCGTCCAGAGAGTGCCTCGCTACATATGTCTGCTGCGCGTACTCATCACCTCCCATTTATTTATTTATTTATTTATCTATTTATTTCATTTCACATATTCTTAGTTGAGAGGAAATAATTGACTATTATTTTTCCCACATTTTTCCTTGTCGCTGTATCAGTCGTTGCATCAGTACACGGGTCCGGACCACAAGGACCATGCCCTGCTGGAGGAGGCCATCAAGCGAGTCGAGGCCGTGGCGCAGGAGAACAACAAGTCGCATGCAGCCAACATCAACATCAACAAGCTGCTCGCACTGCAGGAGATGTTCAACGCCCAGGTATGTATATATATATATATCCAAATTTGTTAAAAATATACAATAATTGTTTTGTTTTGTTTTATTATTTTTCACAACAAATGGAACAAGGATATTTTAAGCCAATAGGATTCGTGGTAATCATTGTTTTGCTTCTCTTCTATTCAGAATATCACCATAGTCGAACCGGACCGGCGCTATGTATATGAAGGCAAGGCCTGGATCGCCAAGGTAACAACAACAACAACAACAACAACAACAACAACAACAACAACAACAACAACAACAACAACAACAACAACAACAACAACAACAACAACAACAACAACAGAAACACATATATATTTGGGAATATCTATGGGTGTTGATTGGTGTCCGTTTTCCGGTCGTTGGCGAATGTGCCAGGTGGTGAAGGGTAAAGTGATGAGAGAGGAGAAGCCGCGATACCTGCTGCTCTTCTCCGATATGCTGATCGTGGGCAAGACCAAGGAGAAGCGCTCCCGCAGAGGCGCCTCCAGCGTCAACAAGGACGCTGGTAAGCACGACGCTGCCTCCTCCTCAATCCGATGATGATGATGATGATGATGATGATGATGATGATGATGATGATGATGATGATGATGATGATGATGGTCAGTCAGTGCGGACTCACTTGTGACGATGATTGTTTGCTTGCTATCAGCTGCGTCGCCGTCATCGGGGCCCACAACGCCTGATCTGACGTTCATGTACCAAATGGAACTGACGGGAATGAAGATCTTCACGGAGAAGCTGGAGCTCATCCTCAGCGGCAATGTGGACTACTTCGCCCAACAGGCCCAGGTATTTTCCCCCCCCCTTTATTTAAGAATTTACTATGCTTAATTCTAGATACTAAATTCAGTTTTTCCTGCAGAACGCTTTCCTGTTGGTCAATCCGGAGATGACATGTTTTGTCTACACGTCGACACCACAGGAGAAGCAGAAGTGGGTGGATGCCCTGAACAAGGTGTGTATAGCATGTCTCGTCCATCTCGAGAGGGCCCTCCGGACGCGGGTCGTGTTGAAAGTTCTTTCTGATGACAATCATGTTCTGTGGTTATGTGTTATGAAAAGACATTGAATGAACACAGGGAGGACACGAAAAATAGAGGTAATATGCCACAGCGCCCGCAGCAGCGTAATTCCATATTCAAGAAGCGAGGCACGAGCATGGCCGCCGCCCTGAAAAAGGAGAGCAACAAGGAGAAGGAAGAAGGCAAGGACGAGGATGGGAAAGAAGAGAAGGAGCGAGACTCCGATGCAGGAATGGTGTAAAGAGAATGTATTATTATTAATATAATTGCTAATTAATATAATTCCATTTAAATTTATTCTTATTCACCGTATAAATAATATTGATATTATTAGAACAAACAAGAATATATATTTCTTGATGAAAAAATCTTAATTTTTTCCCCTGACTCTGAGGACGACTTGGCCGAGTGGTTAAGGCGGTAGACTTGAAATCTACTGGGGTCTCCCCGCGCAGGTTCGAACCCTGCAGTCGTCGATTAATTTTACAAAAGCATGTTCGAGAACCTGGCGCCATGACAACCAAGTAATAAGTTGACTAAAGAGAAGCGGCAGCCCAAGGCCCCTTTTTGTCCGCAACCACTACAATGGAAAACAGTACGGATTCGCCTGTGGAGGCGGTGCCTGAAGGCGAATTGGTCGAGGTGACAAGCAATGCGAATGCCAGCGTGCAGGCAAATGCCAACTCGCAACCGTCTCAGATGGTGGAGCCCGCGGGCACCCCCTCCACTCGCAGACGACCGTCGGTGGAACCTCAAATCGCCAGCAAGGACGATGGCTCAGAGGAAGATGAGGATGAGGATGACGAAGACGAGGACGTGGAGCCTGATAGGCATGCTGTGCAAACCGCCAATGCACAGCACTCCTATGTTGGTGGCATGGCTTCAGACAGGTACGGAGGCTACGCTTACCGATTCAATCGCGGACCCCGCGTTGGTAAGCGGCACATCGATAAGCGTGATTTTCATTTACGCTGAATATTTTTCCCCTATTAGCTAGCATTTTTGTTAAAGGATTTATTTAAAAAAAATACAATTAATTGTTTTTCCCCCCCTCATTTGTAACAGACTTACGTGGTGCGCCGGCCGGAGCGGGCATCAACTATTTATTCTACGCCGGCAAGACTCCCTCCCAACCTGACCATGTCTACATTCATCAGGTATATTTTTTTCTTTCTAAATACATATCTGTATCCTTACCTTGACAGAAATCATAACTAAATAAATATATAAACAAATAAATATACATACCATATCAGATTACATGTGGAACGTGATAACTCTTACAATAAATAATGCTGACAAGGATTGCGCACTTCTTGTCTCAGTTTCACGATTATTGGTGGGCGGACTATAGACGCCTGGAATACGAACACGGGTAGAGAGACGAAAAAAACCCATTTAATTATTGTTTTTTTAAAAAAATTGAAATTATCATATTAAATTCTCCCCCAATCAGGTTTATTCAGTGGCTCTTTCCTGTCTTTGAGTCATCGGGCGTAAACTGGGACGCGGAAGCCCTCTCCAAGGTATCTATGATATATATTATATTATATTAAATTATATTAAATTATATAATGGTTTGTTTATTTATTATAAATATATATATATTATATATTCATTCGATGAAGCGATTAAATGAGTTATAATCCGACAGTCAGAAGCTAAATTAATGCGGGAGGATTTCACGATTGCTACGCGCGTCATTCGTTCATACAGGTAGAAAAGGAATCAGCATTCCTTTAAAATAAATCATTAAATAAATAAATAAATAAATAGATCAATAATAAAAACAAAAAAAATGAAATACCAAGAGGGATGATCTGTACATTCTAATTGAAATTATCCCCAAAAAACAGGTTGATTCTCAATTTTTATGGCATTCGACTGCTGTCGGAATCTACGGGAGAAGTCGCGCGATGGCCCGAAATTTGGCGCGAACGATACGACAATCTCAATTGGAGCGGGCATAATAATCTCCGCATTAGTACGCCAT
Organism: Acanthamoeba culbertsoni; assembly: GCA_000826265.1. Classification (NCBI taxonomy): domain Eukaryota; phylum Discosea; order Longamoebia; family Acanthamoebidae; genus Acanthamoeba; species Acanthamoeba culbertsoni. The sequence continues at coordinate 86,639 of CDFF01071261.1, forward strand.
TTATTATATAATTATTGAATATTTGTATGTTAACATTTATTTACTTAACCAATATTTTCCCCTCCCAAAAACAATAAACAATAATACAAACAGCGCGCATATTGACGAGTCTGGGCGAGTTGGGATTCCAGCGATACAAGAAACCTCTGCTGGATTTCCTCACAAAGGAAATCACCCAAAATAGGCAGCTACAGAATTGCCGCTCGTCTCTTGTCGGCTTTTGGCTGAAAACTCTCGATTATTCCTCTCCAGCGTACGCAATTACATTTACATAAACATATATGTGTGTGTGTGTGTGTAATGTAGAATTTTGCCTAACTCACTCGGATATTGAATTTTTTATATATATATATATCGAAACATAGGTATAAGATGAAGACGAGAGAGGATCCGGAGGACAGAGAAGACAGCGTATTTTTCCGCCACATGGAGGAAAACTCGCCGGAATATCAGAAATGGGTGGAAGAAGAGGCCAAGGAATTGGCCGAGCGCGAGAAGGGACTGGAGGAGGCCCAGAAGCGGGACGAAGAGGAGGAGCAGCGCAGGAAGGAGAAGGGCGAGGACGACACGTACCGGTCCCCCATGTCCCGGTACGGCTACGGGTACGGCTCGAGATGGGCCGGCAGATGGAATCACGACGACGAGGACGAGGACGAGGACGAGGACGAAGACGATGATGATGATGATGATGGTGCAGAAGGGAGTGATGACGATGAAGAGGATAGCGAGGGGGAGAAAGCCGAAAGCGCGGTGACTGACGAGGACCGTGACGAGGATGACCACGACGACGAGGAAGCAAAGGAAAGCGCAGAAGACGGCACTGAAGAGGACGAACAGGGGAAGGGCAAGCTTTAGTTGACATGCAACACAGTCCACTTGCAACCCCATATCATGACAGCTATAATAATTTATTAAATGTGAGAACAGCTATCATTCGTCAGCGGAGGCCTCCATGGCTTCGCTGCCGCCAAACATGTCCGAAAGAAGGTTCTTCTCGCTTTCGCTTATGATTGGTTCCTTCTTCTGCTTCTTGCTCTGCGTTTCCGTTTCCGCACGGCTGGCCTCCACCTTGCGCCTCTTCATGTCGCGCTCGTAATCGCTCAGCTCGTCCTCGTCCACGCTCTCATCTTCCTCTTCCTCCTCTTCTCCATCTTCTCCATCTTCTACTTCTTCTTCGTCTCGCGTTCGTTTCTTCCCAGCCACCTTCTTCGGGCTCGGTGCGCTCTCCCTTCGCATGGGCAGCTGAGTGGCCTCATCGTCGTCATCCTCGGCTCGAGCTTGCTTGGCTTTCGCTAGCCGGACAACTGGGCCGCCCTTCTCGCTTCGCTCTTCTTCGCTCTTTTGGGGTTTTGGGTTGAGATCTTCGGCCTTCCTGTTCAGCAGTTCGTTCATGCGATTGGCCAACTCCTAGTAGTGGAAATCAATAATCATAATAATATTAATAATATTAATATTAATAAACATAAATCTAAAATCAGGTAACATGAGAGCATTGATCATCCCAGCGTACATTCAGCGAATTCCGTTCGGCGAGCTTAACAGCAATGGCCAGCGATTTCGGGAATATGAGCTGTGCCGCATAGTCGAGCGCTCGTGTGGCCTTTGATGTCCTTTTATTTTATTTTTGTTAGTTTAAATAGGTAATAATTAGGACCACCAATAGGCATCGCAAGCAAGAGAGCGTACTGGCAAGCCTTCTGAATCATCCCCAGAAGATGCTTGTCGGCCTCGAGCTGCTCGTCCAACAGTTCCTTCTCGGCAACGCTGCCGCTCTTGTCGGCCGCTGCCATAAATTTCTTGTAATTAATGAGCAACTTGTTCCTAAAAAGAGCAGTTGTTGCACGTTAACTCGCTGGCCTTCCAACAGCAAAAAGGCAACTTACTTAAGGTGTCGCTCCTCGTCTAACCCCACGGGCGTGTCCTTGACCAGAGGAATGGACAACGTGAAGCCGACTATCTCCGGACGCGTCTCTATCGCAGGCTGCCCATTTATTCCAGATTGATATTAAAAATTGAAATAAGTTAAATATTTTTGTTTTAAATTTGTTTTAAATTTTGAAGAGTAAATAAAAAATAAATCAATACCTGTTCTGTGTCCGGGTCGCAGGCGACGCATAGAAGCTGTTCACCCTTCATTCCGATGATCCAATACTGCTCTTGTGACCTGGGGTCGGCATCCTCGCCCGCTGTAGATACGACAAGCATATATAGAATGAATGGAATGCACAAGAGCGATTTGTGGGAAAGGGAAGAGCCTTCACCATTCTCGTTCAACTCGGCAAAGTTGAATATAGGAACGAAATTCCACCCGAAGCTGTTGAATAGCCCGTACACTTGACCCAACGAATCACGCACCAATAGCGTTCCCTGTCGACGGCAAATCCAACCAATCACCATCACACACACACCATCACTTTCTGACATCACACATACCACCTCGGAGAAGCCGATCCACTGCAGAGTGGCGCGCGAGGAATTCAAGGGCATGGCCAGCGTCGCGACACAGTCGCCCCGCTTGACGTCCAGCAGCTTGATCTCGATGTTCTGCCGGTCGCGCGTCGGCGGCGTGAGGTGGTAAGCCACCGCCAGGAGGTCGCCGTGCGCGGCCATGGCCACCGCCGGGCCGGGCAACGAGAGGAGGGCCAGCTGAATGCCGCCCGCAGAAATGATGCGCAGCAGGCCTGCGTTCGTGGCCACCGCGCACCAGCTGCCTCCCACGGTAATCGCTGCCGTAATAAAAGAGTAATGTTAGTTTGTTGTGGAAAAAAAATATGTGTGGGTATTTTTGTTGATTTTTGTTGTTTTTTTTTTTTTTTTAACAACAGTATAAAACGGACCGTCAATCTCTTCCTCGGGGGGCATCTTCATGCTCCATTCGGCATTGGCGGCCCAACTGTTAAAGGGTCGGAACATCACGTTGGCGGGAAATCTGGCCAATCGGGTGATGGGAGTAAGTCGACAATAATCATGATCATCGATCATGTATGTATTTTACCCTTCGCCACTCTTGGCCGCGAAGAGGGCTCCACGAGGACCCATGGCAGCCATGGTGAAGTTGTACAGGTTGGCCATCCTGAAGTTCTTGTACATGGTGGTGTCTGTAAACTCAACGTCGATGAACGACGAGTTTTCCTTTGTAATCTGTATCAATCCAAAGAGCGTCCACGCTTTTATCCCCAATATTAGGTAACGAGTAACCATACTGTCTACTCCAAGTAAAAAAAAAGAAAGAAAAAGAAAAAGAAAAAGAAAAAGCTTACCCAGATATCGCTTGGATTCAATGGATGGACCGCAGTTGGGCTGGAAGGAGGGCTGGGCAGTCATCGGCGGGATACGGACGACGTTGTACGGCCGTACGTGAGCCGCGCTGGCTTTCGTGGCCGCCTTCCTCTTCTCGCGGTCTTCGTCGTCCTCTTCGTCATCATCTTCCGCCTCCTCGCCTTCCTCGGCCAGGTCCATCACATCGTGCGCTCCTCCGGCTGCCAGTTCCTCGGCTTCGGCCTCTTCTCGGCGCTGGGCCTCTGCCTCACCCTCCTCTTCCTCTTCTTCGAGCTCGATCTTCTCTTCCTCCTCAGCCTCGGCTTCTTCTTCGTCGACCTCTTCGGCTTCATCATCAAACATGCCCGCCAGCTCGTCCTCCTCAACATCATCCTGACCACTGCTTTTCTTCGTCTTCTTTTTCTTCTTCTTCTTGTCCTTCTTGCCAGACGTGGCTGTCTCTTCATTGGCAAACAGGTCGGCTATAAGCGAGGACGTGCTGGGCTTGACGGGCTCGTCTATATGCGAGTCCTCCGCTGCTTCATACGGGTTGGGAAACGTGGATGGAATCGCCTCTTGCCAATTACTCCACTCGCCGCTTTCATTTATCTGCATGATATACACAACATAAAAGCTGAGTATAAATAAAAAAAAATATAATATAATATAATAAATAAGCAAGCAAATGCCTCGCATACCAGAGCTAGGACGTTGGAGGAAGGGCTCCACGAAATGCCCAGCACTGCGCTCTTGCATGTGACCTTCTCGATCGTCTCCTTTTCGTCTACCTTCCAAATGAAGACTGTCTTGTCCTGGTATCCGGCGCTGGCTCCGTAAACGCCATTCGGCGACCACTTAAAGATATTCACTCCCTGTTACCGAGTAGCAGGGGAATTGAATGAATCATCAATATATAGAATTATAGAGATATATGGAGGAAAATGTGTGGGCGCGGAGGTGCGGTAAAAGTGTTAGAATTTCTAAAGTACCGTCTTGTGTTCGCCCTGCAACTTGTCGGCCACCTTCCAGGTGTCGCGCTCAAGCATTACCAGCCCCTCGTCCGTGGGCACTGCCAAGAGCGTGCCCTGTGGGTGCCAATCGAGCCGACTAAGGAGAGGAGGGCTGCAAACGTTCGTGTGTGGTGTGTACAGAGGGCAATTATCAATATAGGTGTTGCTTGCGCCCAAGGGAGAAAGCAAGTTGAAATGTTGGGTGGGTTTACCTCTGGGGCTCCCCTTTGGGGAGGATGGGCAGGCACTTAACTTCGGCACAGTCTCTCAAGCTCCAGATACGCACGGTGCCGTCCGCTCCTGAGGAGGCGAAGTAGTCACCCTTGGGATCAAAGGCCAGACTGCGCACGGCGCCCTGGTGGCCCTTGAATATGGTCACTTGAGTATTATCCAGCAGGTTGACCAACTTTATGCTTCCCCTGTATTCAATCGAATCAGCGAAGAGTGTAAACACATATAAAATAAAGCCATCCATTAAATAGCGTACTCGCCAGCCACAGCTAGGTGAAGACCATCGGTGCTGAAGGCTACGTGCCGCGCGGGCAGTTGCAGGCGAATCAGGATCTTCTCCAACTCGCCCGTCGAATATTTGAGCAAGTGCACCTGGTTATCGCCAAACCCAACCGCTATCCACTCCCTCTAATGAAAATGACACAACCAAATAATGAATTAATATTATTAACTCATTCGACTCTGTATCCAACATTACGTGCCTCCTTGGAAACGTCCATACAAGTAGCTTTGTCGTGGTGCTCGTAGAGCACGCTGGGGTCTTCCATGTTTGCCAATGCCTCGGGACTTGTGTTAAAACGGCGTACCTGGCCATCGGAGCCGCTCGAGATCACCGTACTGGAGGGAAACGAGTTGGCTTTTGTCGATGCGATAAAATAGAGGGGACGCACTGTTCTTCTACATAGATGACGTCGCATTTTCCCTGCGGGTGTGCATATCCCCAATCCAATTTATCTGTCATTTTAACGAATCTCTACTAACGCAGCCCCTTCGTATTCCGACCAACGGAATGAAGGCAACTCAACCAGAATTGTACACGTGATAAGGCGGGAAGGGCAGGACCTTGGTTTGGCGCGAAGAGTTTCTGTAGACAAGAAGAATGCCAAAAACGCAGCCGTTGCTCTATCTGCTGAGGTTCACGATAGCCGTTAAACGTTAGCCCAAGCCTGTTTGGCAAGATCGCCCTACCTCGGTGAAGGTCGATGCCTCATCTAGTTTTGTGAATGTGGTAACAAGTCATCTAAACATTGTTTTATTGAAATTTCTTCCGACCGGACTGCAGATTCAGGAATGAATGATCACAGCTATGATGAATCTGCAAGTTTCTTGAGCACAGACGAAGGCTCCGATCTTGCTTCCGCTGTAACTAATCTTTCTCATGAGGTAAGCAGTTGAGTACCAACCAACAAAGTACTATAACTGTAACTACTGTCTTTTGTTTCTAACTCTTTCTCACAGCTGCCTGACGATCGCTCCGGCGTGACCGAGGCAGACGAAAGCTTCGCTCGCTCCGAGTTTGAGGAGGAGGAACTACCGCTAAAAGATGACGAGCTTGATGGTATTCCTTCCCTGCATTTCCTATATCTCCCTCTCCCACCACTGTATTCGTCTTACTTGGTCCCTGATGATGACTGTAGCAGATCGTCCGCCCATGATCAACAGACTCGCGGCCGGTGTGCGAAAGAGTCTCACCAACCTGTTCAGTATCTTCGGTTCTGGGGTGAGACGGCCTCTCCTATTTCTTGTCTCTTCCTTATATGCATATGCTTATGTAACCGCATATGTGTGTGTGTGTATATATAAATATATTCAGCCGGTCGAAGATGCTCACGAAGCGGAGGAGGAAGAAGAAGGCGAGTACGAGCCCAGCTTCCAAGCGAGCAGTGTCGACAACACCGGCGAAATCGGTAGCATGCTGGACGTCTCCAAATCAATGAACGAAAACGAGGAAATGGAAAACGAAGAAGAAGAAGAAGAGGAGGAGGAGGAGGAAGGAAGAGAGGAGGCGAACGAGGTGATGGTGGCCACGAAGGACATGGAACAGGAGGACGTGGAGATCCACAGCCTTCTGCTCGATGACGGCGCCGGCGTCGGTCCGCTGGTGGCGGCCACGTCGATGGCCAGCGTCAGTCGAGTCGAGGAAGAGGAGGAAGAAGAGGGGCAGGTGAGGCAGGTGGTGCGAGTGGAGACGATGGTGATCGAAGAGGAGGAGCTGGTGGTCGAGGTGTTTGATAGTAAGGGCGAAGAGAAGGAAAAGAGCAAAGCCAGAGAGGAGGAGGAGGAGG
>CDFF01071265.1:5352-15948 GCA_000826265.1 Acanthamoeba culbertsoni
GAGAGAGAGAGAGAGAGAGAGAGAGAGAGAGAACATCTACCTTACAAAGCTGGACCAGAGAGCGTCCTTGGTGATACGAATATAGGGCACGGTGCCACTGTCATAGGCCTCGATGAACTCGTCGACCGAATCAAAGACTTGGCCGTTGTAGACGAGCATGAGCACCTCGAATTCTGTGGGATCGGTGCTGTTGTGCCGCACCAGTATATCCAGTCCGACGCTCTGATGGGAGAGTCAGTAACCATATGTCCTACTTCTCCTTCTCCTCCACTCGGCCTACCTGAATCCAGAGACCGTCGGTATCATAGACCCAGAAGAACCACGTCTCTCTGGTGTTGGGTCGAGTCGGGTCAGACCGTGGGGCAGAGTCCGTGTAGGTGAGGCAGTTGTCTGCATCAGGAAAGAAATATTTTAGAAAGACAAAAGAATGAGACTATGAAGAAATAGAACTTTCCCAGGCGGTACCTTCGCAGTTGACGTAGTTGGCGCCGAAGCTCTCGTTGAAGATGCGCTCCAACTGAATGGCGAGAGGCAACAGCACATACTCGTCGATGGCCGCGTACTCGATGTCGTCCGGGATACGCGAGTTGAAGGGCACCGGCCCGCCTAGCGTCTCCAAGTCGTAGCGCGTGGCGGTGGTCTCATCAGAAGTGGGTAGGGGGCCGATCTGCAGAACGCGTTTTGCGTAGACAGCGGTTTTAGTCCTCCCGCCAATAAACCTGTTTGCCTGACTTCTGGGAGATGGGGGAAGAAGAGTCAAAGCGTATAGTATAACCGTACCACCAGCTCCAGGATTTCTTCAGTGGCGCCCATGTAGAGGACGGCGTGAGCGCGACGAGGCGGACGTGGGCCACCTTCGTCGAGGTAGGCGAGAGCTTCCTCCTTGGAGGGGGGCTGGACGGCAATGTAAAAGATGTAGTTGTCCGCGATGGTGGCCTCGCTGTGCTTTGTCAAGTTGAGGCTTTCGGTGAGCCACTGTTCGACATCGAGAAGCTCCTCGGCAGTGAGCGAGGCGAATATTGAGGGCTCGTCCTCGGGGCGGAGCGCCGACCGCTGCGCGCACTGTGGAGCGCAAGAGGGGCAGGGCTTGGAGGTCGGCGTCGGGCAGCTTGGGCAGGAGCGCGAGGCTGAGAAGTGATGTGTTAGCAACAAAATAAGAATTTGTACAGGGCGCTACATACGAGGGATCATTCCCGCAAAGTTGAGGTTGATCTCGGTCGTATCGCATACTACAAGCTGGAGGAGGCTCAACCCGGCCACCAAGACCAGCAGAACCAGTGTTCTGGAGCAGTGCATCGCGAGTGGAGAACTGTGTCTGACCAAATGAGAATCCAAAAAGTACAATAACCAAAAGGCAGTATCCTTTAGGTAAACATCTTACCTCAAAAGGTAAAAAATAATAACATTCTTATTCTCGAAACAAGCCATCATGATTCTGAACTGATTTTTTTTTCGGAGAATTCATTAATATTACTATGCAAAAGAAGAGGAAACACGAGGGAGAAGGGACAGAGGAAAATTGTGAAGGCCCCTTGGGGGAGAAGAAACAGCGCTACACCAAGACGGAAGAGAGAGGCTATCTCGCATGCTCGGCAGACTTACCGGCTGAACTGCTGCTGCGAATGTTCATGTTTCTCACTCCCGAGGAGGTGCCTCCCTCTGGCGTAACCATACTGTAACTCAATGATTAACTGTTAAGATTACGGTTATTTGTGTACGGTAGGTTATTTGTGCTATTCGACCCGTGAGCAAGGCCTGGTGTGCTCTATCGCACGATGAACTCCTCTGGCGCCATTTCCACGCAACTTTGCTCCTCGAGGAGCCGAGGTTGTGTGTTTTCTTTTTTGGTCCGGAATAGAAGGAAGAAGAACTAACAAATGGGAGCAGCGCGTCATCTGAACATCGAAGCTGGCAGAGTATTGTGGTTAGTGCACGCCACCAACAACTACAAATGAGGTCCAACCACCAAAGTATGCCTTGCCTTTTTGAAAGAGGGGAACAGTATATCTTGACCCACTTTGACACAGAGAAAATACAGAGGGCAATCGATAAGTGTCAATTCGAAGCCTTCTGCTGGGCTCTGGGCTCTGGTGAGTGATCACAAATTCATTGGCTCTCCCGTCCCCGCCCTCTCTGATTTCAGCCCAGGATACGATCGTGTAATCAAGACAATAATACGGGAAGACTCGCACTTCGTGCATGGCCGCTTCACTCGGGGTACCACTCCGCTGCTCAAAGCCATCACCGGTGCGCACCTCTTGTCTCTCTGTCTGGTATTTTCGTTACCTTCATGTTGGTCTTATATCCTTCGCTTTGTGCAGGCTGTCGACTCGAGCCGGTGGTCATGCTTGTCGGCTGCGGGGCGCCAGTCAACACTCCCGACGCTGGTGGAGCGACCCCTCTGATGGCCGCCGCGTGCATGGGTTCGGTCAAGGTGTACCTCCTACCCCCCCCCGGGGCGTCCCGAAGTTGATTGGTGGTGGTGAGGCTCACTACAACGCCGCGCATGAAAGATTACAGAGTATCTCTTGAGCCAGCCGGGCATTGAAGTGAACGCGGTCGACTGTGACGGGTGGTCAGCTCTCCATTGGGCAGCATGGGCCAAGCAGCCAGTCATCGCGCAGATGCTTCTGGAAAAGGGCGCCAATCGCGAGTTAAGAGTACGGAAGCAGCCCATGTTGTTTGTTTGTTTGTTTGTTTGTTTTTTTTTTTTTTTGGTTGTTGTTTTCACGCTGACTCATTGCCATTCAGGCAGCACACGGCGAGACACCTCTGTCGATGACAAAGGACCCCGAGGTACGGAAACCCTTAACGAGACCTCTGGTGGGAAGATGGCTTATTTTTGGTCTCTTAGACACAGAAGGTGTTACAGTTGACGGGACCAAGCGAGTGAAGTCTACGACACCATGTGACCGCTGTTACAACAGTACAATGTGTGACAGTTAGTTCTTGGAGGTCACTGTGTTGGCAAGGGCCTTAAGGCTGCCCAAGAAGATGCCCTGCGAGATGAACTGCTCGACCTTTTCTACCGTGTTCTCCTCACCATTGAAATCAGCGCTCCTAGCAGATATCGTTCAATCCATCTGCTCTGTAGTCCACCAATTTGGAGGACGGGACTAATTACGTACCACTCGGCAAACGTGAAGTTCTTGTCCGCCACGCGCTTGAAGGAGAGGCGCGCGTGGTAGTTGGAGAAGGTACCAGGGAAGATACCCTCGTCAGTCTTGACCAAATAATACGAGTACCAGTGATCCTGCGACAGGAAGAAAGGCGTGAGCTAGCGACACGGTCTTATCTAGGGGGGTACAAAGTAGTGCGGGAGCGCACGAGCGACGAATACGCGGTAAGGGTCTCCACTATGGTCTTGTCCCCGATAGTTATGCGGCGGTTCTTCCCTACCACGTTGTCCTCCTTGGAGTAGCCTTCTTCTGTGATGTGTGTACCTCTTCAGCCGCAGCGTAAAGTTGGGAGGGGGGTACGCTAGCTTACCCAAGTATTCACTCGCATGTCCCGTCCAAGACAGGTCCGCAAACTTACTTGCAAGTGCCCAGACGTACTCGAGAGGCGCTTCAATGACGGTGCTAACATAAACTTTGCCTCTCTTGTTGTGCTCAGTCATTCTTCAGACTTGGGCGCTTCTTACGGGAAAAGCCTAGTCTTAAGCCTGGTTCAGCTTTTATTTTCCCTTCGCCAAAAACGAAAGGGAAGCCGAGAATGCAGGCACAATCGCCGAGAGATCCGGACAGCACCGCATCGCCGCTAGTGTATCGCGGCGTTAAAGGTCAGCTTGAGGTTGTTGAAGCTGCCGCCAAACACTTGTTGCGTGATGAACTGTTCCACCTCCCTTACCGTCTCTTCTTCTCCGTCAAATTCGGCCGACCTGAAACGGAGAGGCGCTGAATCCGTGATCGCGCCGACCAAAGGCAGAGAGGGAAGGAAGGATGCACCATTCGGCGAAGGTGGCGTTCTTGTCGGTCACTGGCTTGAAGGACATGCGAGCGTGATAGTTGGTGAAGTCACCAGGGAAAAGGCCCTCGTCCTTCTTGGTCATGTGGTATGAGTAGAAATGCTCCTGTAAGAGAGGAGGGTTAGCGTTCGTCCGGCGGTTAGGTTATGGTGTGTTGAGCGCGGCACCTTGTCGGAACAGCCCGTCAGCATTTCCACTACTTGCTTGCCCCCAAGGGACAAGTATCTGTTCTTCCCCAGGACGTTTTCTTCTGTGGACACTCCTTCCTCTGCCGGCGTACTCATGAGTCCCTCGTCGTGTTCAGCAGCAGTACGATTAACGCACCAACGTAGCCGCACGAGGATACGCCTGGTACCCAAGAACAGTCCGCAAAGCGTCGCACTCGGCCCCACACTGCCTCAATAGGGCCCTCGATTACCGAGCTCACGTAGACTTTTCCCTTGGTGCTAAATCTTTTGCCTTGGCTCATTTGATTTGTGGCAGCAAGAAATCACGAAGTATATCAGGCGCATTTCTTTTTCCACACGGAGTCTTCTTTATTAACATAGAGAGAGGGCACACTATGTACTCTCCGACCATACGCACAGGATCTTTCAACTATGCGCCGCGGTAGAGGATATATCCTCCATGACGCCCAACAACTGCGGCTCTGACTCAGACGAGTCGGCCACTTTTCGTAGAGAGGTCAGCACCTGTCGGGACGTGCTGGTGATGAACGTGGACGACAGCTGCAGGGAAGTAAGGCTGTTGAGATAGGGAAGCAGGAATTTGATGCCCTCATCGGTCACGAAGCAGTCGTCAAGCTTGAGCTTGGTGAGATGAGGAAGTTGAGGAGAGTGCTGCTGCAACGGCGGAGTGGAAATCCTGTATCGTGCTTGGGAGGGGGCGTAACTGGACGAGGAAGAACACAACGCGCGGTAATGACGCAGAGCAGAAGCGAATGAAAGCGAAGGCGATAAGAGAGGTGGAGGAGAGGGCCAGGAGGAGGATACTGGAGATGATGCGAGGTACTGCAAACCTCGGTCTGTGATAACTGTGGAGCTGAGGTTGAGAGAGCGGAGCGAGCGGGGCAGACTCTTTAAAGCTCGGTCGGTGATGCTTCTTCCATAGGAGAGGTTAAGCTTCTTCAATTTCGACAGGCCCACAAACGATTTGACTCCTGCCGTGGTGACTCGTGAACAGGGCAGGTCGAGTCTGGTGAGGTTAACGAAACGGGAGATCTGCAGTGCTCCCTCGCTGGTGATGTTCTTAGCGCAGCCTAAGCGCAACGTGGCGAGAGAGGACAATATCTCCTTCGAGCTTGCGAGGTAGCGTAGGCCTTGATCGGTGATCAGTGATGCATCCATGATCACTAGTTCCTTGATTCGAAGGCGGCGCGCGCATAGACTCAGCAACGCCTCATCGGTGGGCTTCATCTGGGCAGAGAAAGCCAGTACGCGTAGAGATGAGGGGATCAACTCAAGGCTGCTGATCACCAGCGAGAGGCAAGAACGATCCCTCGTCTGGAGTCCTGTAATTGGAAGTCGCTGAGCTCGAGAGCCAGAGGCCAGTGTAATGATAGCAGTTTTTACCATTGAAGCGAAGCTCTCGCAAACCCTGCGGAAGTAGAGGCAGCAGCGCGTCCGACCAGGCCAACTGAAGGGATCGCACCGACGTACAATTGATGGAGATGAAAATGTAGCGCCTTACTGTTTCTTCGTCTGTCCAATTCCTGGAGGTTAGTGACCAGTGGAAGGCCCTTTTATCGGGAGCTAGCATACCAGGAACATTGTTTCGTTGCCACCTTGCATTTCGAAAGTTAGCCTCTTTAACGGCACGCAAAGAAAGGCCCCTACATTGGTGGTTAGTGAGCTTGGCACAGGGTGTGAAGGATAGGTAACGTACCGCCAATAAGAGCAGACGAGACTTGTTGTGCCAAATAGGTAGCAGTTGGGAAGGTGCCTTAAGACGGCGTACCACAGCTCCGGAGGAAGGTGAATCTCTACGTTCATGGGGTCTGCAGCTGACGCAGCACGAAATCTCTTCATGCTTGGTTTGAGCTCGCTTTGCTCTTTGTACGCTCGTTTCAGCATTCTGATTTGTGAAGCTCGTTCAACCAAAGGTATACGTGACGGAGCCCTCTGCGCCAAGAAAAAATGAGTTTGCCTGCCCTCAGTGCAGCAACCTTCATGTTTGCCTGCGTTATCATTTTGCCTCCCGAAATTTTGTGGACACGAAATGCCTGTTGGGGCAGTGTGAGAGGGGGGGGAGCCACGGTAAGTACCTATGAGGAGCGGGGGGTTAGAAGTACAACTACAACTTGGTAAGTCAACTCAGTTATAAAAGTAAAGTACCAGCCGTGGATAGCGTGCGGCTTGATGTAGAGGCCTGGCCAGAGGTTGGCCAATGAAGCGGAATGTCACGGAAAGGCAAGGCGCAGCATAGTGTGGAACAGATGCCATCAAAATGAAAGTATCCTAATTAATTAAGCAATCAACTCTCACTCAGTTCGTCGTGCTACTGCTCAGTTTCCCTCGCATTCCTGTTACTGAAGCGCTTGGTAAGGCTGCTTGGTAAGGCTGTGTTCTCACTCAAAGCTTTATTTTTTGTCTGGTGTGTTCTTTGTCCGAATGAGCTCGTTCATGTACAGGTCGAACTTCTCGCATCGGATGGGCTGCTCTACCTCATAGAATGGATTTTTCAAAACATAGTCCGCGTAGAGTTCATATACCTGTCATCAACCCAAGTCGCCATGATGAGTGAGTGAGTTTATCTTGTTATGCAGGGCTGTGCGTACCTGGCCTAGCACTTTCCCCACCTCTTTGTGCTTGGGATCAGCGATCATGAAGAACATCGTGCCTTCACTGCGCATCAATACCACTCCGGAAACACTCAATCATGGCATGGTGCGGCCGTATCAGTACCTGTCTGTGTCTGGAAGCACTGCAGCCTGAAAGTCTCTGTCTCCATCACTTCTATTCCGTGGCAGTCAGGAACTGGCGAGAGGTTCTTTGCGATGGAATTAAAGCTAAAGGAGAGAGTTGGTGTGAGCAACATCAAAGAGGTAGGAAGAACAGAGATACCTGTAAAAGACACCTCCCAAACGAACGTGGTCATTTGTGTTGAGCTTGGAGCCGGCCTTTGTGAAGTCCTATGGGGGGGTTGACCCGTTAAGGGAAAGAAATTGAGAGGGAAAGCAGCATGCCTATACTTTCTGATAAATTAAGCCACCAGATTTGTTAAGAATATAAATTGAGTGAATGGATTGTGGTTCATTCGACTCACGAGCTTCTATCCTTCCTCGTCCCAACATGAAGTTTTCTTTAAACTTTTCTTTTTTTCGTATTGAAGTCGCACCACTTGGGCTGCGCCAGTCGTGGCGGTGTGCGACAATAGTCTACTAACTACAACACCATTCTTGAGCCAGCCTCAACAGACTCTTCCAAGTCCACCTCCCTGATGCCATGGCCCACTGACTGGCACCAAAGTGATGCTTGACCAACGCTTGTTCATCCAGAGATGAACCGCTGCCTGAATGTCGCTGGTCAGGCCCAAAGGATGTCACGGGCATGACGAGCACATCACCAATCAGCTTTGGAGCCCGGAGGCCAGTCATGTTGCGCCAGTCCACCCTCAAGCCTTCCAAATCGCTCAGATAATCCAGTATGGCTGAAGTCCACCCCACAGGTCCGGTGGTCTTTAGCACCTCTTGCCTTGTCAACATGCGCAATTGCGCCACGGGCGTTCTCTCTTGCTCGGCCAGCAGGCTCATAGCCTGGACTACTCGCTCCACCATGCGCGCGAGTGCTGGATGATCGGCACGTCCCATAAATGTCCATTGGCACAGCTGAAACCGGCTCCCCCAGTTCCATCGTCGCACGTCCTGATCTGAGGCATAGGGCTCATCAATCTCAACGCCCACAACGAGGCCAACCTTGGATCGGTCCACCTCCGGTGGGATCCACGAGGATATGGGACGCAGGGCAGTGGTGTCGATATCGCTGTAGACTCCGCCTTTAGCATAGACCACGAGGTACCTGAATAAATCTGCCTGCAGCACAGGGTCGTTCATGGCGTGGTAGGTTTCTCTTAAAGGTCTGTCCTCGTCGCCCGCAAATGTCGAGTCGACCCACAGCCTGACTTCTGCGTCGGTCAGAAGAGTGTATTGATGCCGTGGGTTCTGCCGCCGCCAGGACCTGGTGCGCGAATTGTCTAGGTTCGTCTTCCACGTTTGCCATATTCCACCCGGCCAACAGTCCTCTTGCTCCTCCCTTGTGCCGGTGAGGTCCCTTCCTTGGACCGAGATAGGTCTCAGTGTAAACTCTAGCGCTCCCGGTATGGCATAGGAGGGTTGTTGTGCAGCCGGCAGACCGAGTACTAAGACCACGTAGAGGTTGGCACCGAAGAATAGGGAAGCCAAAAGAAGGAACGGCCCGAGAATACGACGGCGTCCCACAGAGAGAAAAGAGGAGCTTGTTGCCCACATTGCGCACTTCCGCACCAGTGCTCTTTGGAAGTGCGCCCTTTAGTGCAGGGGATGGTCTAGTTACGGAGTCTGAGGGATTATTAGAGGCAGCAAATGCCAGTTTTTTCCGGTTTTTTTCGATCGAGCACTTGGTTGGTCCAAATTATTCCAATTCTTATTGTCAGCTGGCAGACATGGGGGTGCTGGGTTGGCCAATGACATGGTACTGATAGAAATGGTGCATACAAGGTTTACATCGCTTGGTGGAGGGTCACTACTGTAACCAAGACCTGTTCCTCCCTAAAGGACGAGGTTGCTCATACTCATCACCAGCTGTGAAAGTTCAACACCTGGAAACCAGAACGTGCACAGACTGGTCTAAGACCAGGATATATTCATTGCTAATTACATACGTTTATTGGCAAAAATGGAATTGAATTCTGTGTATTAGATGCCCAGCGATTTGCGGACGGTTTCGGCTACTCGTTCCCTGAAAGCCTCCCGACTGTGACGCCACATTTTCTGTTACAGTGCAATTCAAATGGTTAACTCGGCGCATGCGAAGTTCAGGAAAAGAACTTAGTTACAGCGGCATCGATGTTTGCAGGACTTTCATCGTTGGGCTCTGCAAGCATTGACATGACCGAAATAAGAATCTTCTCCACTGACTGCACTGGTGACCACCTTTCCTCTGCCTATATATATATATAATTATCGTTAATATATAATTGATAGGAATTTGCGGTGACGTTGTTTGGGGGGAAATGTAATATTATTTGCACGATCCAAAACCGGGCTGAAGAATACGAAGGGAACCAACCTTTTCGTAATGCGTAGGATCATCACCGGCGTGGAGGATGGATATGCATACCTCGCCGTTCTTGTAAACTGCGAAGAGACAGTTCAAAGGCAAGTAGCGGCAGAACAGGAAAAACAAGAAAAAAATCTTCACGAAAACAACAAGAAGGAGTTGTACTGTTGGGATGCCACATCTCAGAGATAAATCGCATCTTGGGAGGATTGAGAGGGTAGTCAGTAGGAAACTTGAGCCTAGCTGTGAACACCCCACCCTCGTAGTCGGTGCCAGGGGGACCCCTTGTGTCGGAGCGAAGAGTCGTTCGTAAAGGCGAGCAAAAGGTGTGAACGGTAATAAGGGCGTACATGATAAGAGCCTCCCACTCAAAAAAATTGTCTTCATCCAGTGGGCCCACAGTGATGCCTTCAGGCGGATTGACCGTGAGCTCTGTAGCCAGCGTCACATTTAAGTAGTTGAATTCTGGACCAGTAATGCAAGAGAGCAACATACCTCGATACTCAAGCATCAATCGTTTATAGGCAGTACTCGACATGCTGATAGGTGACGTGCAAGTGGGGAAGATTCTTTTCTTGGTTGGTAGTATTTTCCCCTAGATTATTCTTAAGCGAGTTTCCGCGGATGCTCCGAGAAATGGAAGGAAATTCAACCAAGGGTGACAAATTATCTGCCACAGGGAACAAGAACGATTGATTGGCCAGCCACAGGGCGTGAAGACAATTTCCCATTCGCATGGAGGCGTCTGGTTACCGCGGCACGTCTGTCAGCTATACGAAGCAAGAAATCCAGGGCTGGGGCGTGCGGGATCTGAAGAAATACCTCAATGACCACTTTGTAAACTCAACCGGTTGTGTAGAAAAGCAAGATTTGGTTGCTCTTGCCATCAAGCACGAGGAGAGGAAGCAAGCCAGCCCGCCGCCCAAGCCGCAGCCGCAGCCTCAGCCTCAGCCACAGCCACAGCAGCAATATTCCTCCTACTCCTACTCCAATGCCTCCAGCAGCTATCAGCAGGTTTCTCCCCTTTGCACATCCTCTTGCTTTCCGCAGATTTATTGGAACTGCGTACTTTATTTTATTTCATTTTATTTGATTTTGTTTTGTTTTATTTTTCAGTTATTCTTACACTCTTATCTCCAACCCCATTCTTCATATATTTACCAGAGCTATTCCCCGCCGCCTCCTCGGCAGCCTGAGGACACAAGATCCTACTACGAGATACTGGGCGTAGAAAAGACGGCCACACAGGCTGAGATTAAAAAGGCATTTTCCCCTCATGTCTTTCTTCGCGTTTCTTTGCGTTTGTCTGTCTGTCTGTTTATTTGTTTGTTTGGTTAGTAATAACTCGCGTCCTTCCTTCCTTCCTTCCTTCCT
>CDFF01071266.1:2955-18009 GCA_000826265.1 Acanthamoeba culbertsoni
AAGGAGGAGGAGGAGCGCGAGGCGCGCATGGAGGAGCTCAAGCGCGACGAGGAGGAACGCAAGCGCAAGCGCGAGCAGCGTGAGGCCCAGCTCAAGCAATTGCGCGAGGAGAAGGAGCGGGAGCAGGAGCTCAAGTGGCTCGCGCAGGAAGCCGAGCTCAAGTACGCTTTCTTGCGCCAATCTATCTTATCTCTCTTTCGTTCTTCGCCCGCCACCCCCCCCCTTCTTAAAGAAGCCCTCATCATTCACGAACTCACCCCGGCTGGCTGGCTGGTAGGATGTTGGAGGAGACCAAGGAGGAGGCGAGGAAGAAGAGGCAGGCCGAGCTGGAGAAGATAAGGGCCGAGCAGGAGAGGCTGAAGATCGAGCAGTACGAGCGCGAGAAGGAGCAGGAGAAGAAGCTCGAGGCCGAACGGAAGGAGCGCGCCGCGCGCCGACGCGAGGAGGTTGCACGCAAGCGCGAAGAGGAGGAGCGCGCCAAGGAGGAGGCGTGGCGCAAGGAGCAGGAAATCCTCCGCAAGCTCGAAGGTCCGTGCTTTCCATTCATTCCACAAATATTCCGGAGTTGCTGATTGGGCGCGAACCAATCCGGCAGGCGAGAGGAAGGAGAAGTACCTGGAGCGCCTGCGCCAGATCAGGGAGGAGAAGGAGAGGAAGGAAGAGGAGGAGCGCGAGCGGCGCATGGAGGAGATCAAGCGCGAAGAACGCGAACGCGAAGAAAGGTTCGTCATTCCCTCCCCCCCTCTCTTCGTATTCATTCCTTTCCCCCTAACCTGTACATATGTACACATTTTTCACATTCTTGGCATTTCCCTCATTTTCCCCTAACACGACTACAGGAGGCTGCGCCGCAAGGAGGAGGTGGAGCGCATCAGGGAAGAGGAGGAGAGGAGGAAGGAGGAGAAGTGGTTGGAGGAGCAGGCGGAGTTGAAGCGGATGGAGCAGGAGCGGGAGGAGCGCAGGACGAAGCGGGCGGAGGAGATGCAGCGCCGGCGGGAGGAGGAGGAGCGGCAGAAGGAGGAGCGGTTCAAGAAGGAGATGGAGGAGCAGCGCGAGTTCGAGCGCCAGCGGCAGGAGGCGCGGGAGAGGCACAGGGCGGAGGCGGAGAGGCGGCGGGAGGAGGAGGAGCGGCTGAAGGAGGAGAAGTGGATGCTGGACCAGGCCGAGCTCAAGCGCCTGGAGGAGCAGCGGCGCGAGGCCAACAAGAAGCGCCTGGAGCAGCTGCAGAAGGAGCGCGAGCGGAAGGAGGACGAGGAGCGCGAGGCGCGCATGGCCGAGCTCAAGCGCGCCGAGGAGGAGGAGGAGGCGCGCAAGGAGCGCAGGGCGGCGTTCCTCGAGGAGCTGCGCGAGAAGCGCGAGCGCGCCAAGGAGGAGCTCTACCTGCGCGAGCGCGAGGAGCGCCGGCGCTTCGAGCAGGAGATGGCCGAGCGCAAGGTCAGGCGCGAGGAGCAGCTCCAGGTCTGGCGCGAGGCCAAGGAGCAGGAGAAGCTCCTCCGCTGGCAGCAGGAGCAGGAGGAGCAGCGCCGCTACGAGGCCGAGAAGCGCGAGCGCGCCGCGCGCCGACGTGAGGAGATTGCGCGCCGGCGCGAGGAGCAGGAGCGCGAGAAGGAGCGCCAGTTCCTGCTTGAGCAGGAGGCGCTGCGCCGCAAGGAGGAGCACGACCGCGAGTACAACGAGCGCAGGCTCGCCGAGCTCGCCAGGAAGCGCGAGGAGGAGGAGCGCCGCAAGTGGGAGGAGCAGAAGGCACTCGAGGCCGAGGCTCGCGCCCTCGAGGAGCAGGAGCGCCAGAAGCGGGCCGAGCTCCGCGCCAAGAAGGAGGCCGAGACCGCCCAGTGGATGTACGACGCGTTCACCCCCCCCTCCCTTCGCATTCGCTTTCATTGGAATGGGAGAGCGCGTGCGAGATTTTTATGCTCATGCTCACGGTTCTGCGTTCCGTTCCTAAAGGGAGGAGAAGAGCAAGCAGCGCGAGGACGCCAAGAGGAAGAAGGCGGAGCTGATCAAGCAGAGGGCCGCCGCCAAGTCACAGGCCGAGGCCGTCGCGGCCACGCTCCAGGCGGCCAGGGTCGCCCCCATGTCCGATTTCGACGACTTCTTCGACTCCAGCAGCATCGTTGGCGTCGACGCCTGTACGTCCTTCTCTCTACTCTCTCCTCCTTTCAGCAGCACGATTCGACTCTTTTAAACTCGCGCTTACCGCCGTTTTTCCTGTTCCTTGCTGCAGCTCGTGAGTCGCAGGCGCGCACGCAGCAGAGGCGCGCGGAAGAGGCCAAGAAGAAGCGCGAGGAGGAGGAGCGCAGGAAGAAGGAGAAGCAGGCCGAGCTCGAGGCCGAGATGCGCCGCAAACGCGAGGAAGCCGAGGAGGAGGCGCGCCGCGCGCGCAGGCGCGATGCCGGCATCGATGCCCCCACCCGCTCGTCGCGCACGCCCTCGTCTTCCTCTGCCGCGTCGTCTTCCCCGTCGCTCGACAGCAGCGACAGGGCGAGGGATCGTGCGGCCCGCCTTGCGGCGCTGGACGCCGACGACGCGGCGTTCGAGGAGGAGATGAGGAAGCGCGAGGAGGAGCGCAAGAGGAAACGCGAGGAGCGCTTGAAGCAGTTGGAGGCGGAGGAGAAGGCCGAAGAGGAGGAATTCCGCCGCAAGCGCGACGAGCGCAGGAGGCGCATGGAGGAACGCGAGCGCGGAGGCGAGTCGGAGGCTGACCGCGAGCGGGAGGCCAGGCGCAAGGCGCGCGAGGAAAGGAAGAGGGCCATGGGTCTCTAAGGAATGGCCTACGAGAGAGTCGTCTTCCTCATGTTGTTCTATCTTATTAATTATGATCATTTAAATACAGTCTTTCTTTACTACTTCGAGAAGAAAAGGGAAGGAAACAAAGAGGGAGAACAGCGAATCAATGCCTGAAGCAAGAACTTCCAGTGGTACCGGCTTGAACAATACCTCATGCATTTTTCCAACTCCCCTTCTCCTGGAAGTTATCCGGTATTGGTGGTGGGAGAGCGAGCTCATCCACCTAACGGAGTGTTGATGGCACACGCACCCGGGGGTGGTTGAGCAACCCTGTGGTTCAACCTGCCACACGGATTTCTCGTTTCTCATTGGGATCCAACAAGCAAACAAACATCCACAGAATTGAAGAATGCAAAGAATATATCCACTATTTGAGTGGGAAATGAGGGTGCTCCTTATAATACACAACCTCCACAATGAGGAACTTGGTACTATTCTGCCTTATGAGCCTGGTTTGTGCCGCCTTGGCCCAAGAGAGTGAGAGTGAACCCATGTGGGTGGAAGCCGTGGGCGTCACCGGACCCGCGGTGTCGTTCCTCTCCTTCAATGGCACGAACATCCAACGGTTCGGCAAGAGAGGTAACCGAGTTTTTTTTTCTTCATTTCCCCTTCATTTGTTCCACTTGAGAAGCTTCAACTCCCCAGGTACACTCACACTCCCCACGTTATCTATATTTCTTCGGCCATAGCCTACAGCTTGAGCCTCTCGCCGACTAGCGGCGCCGCGGGCAGCACCTTTACTGCTACCTATTCTGCAGACGATGGTAACTCCCTCTGACCTCACCATGACCTCACTTTTCGTTTGTAACCCTTTCAGGTCTCCGCTCACCTTGTTCCGTGGATACTTTTTGGCAGTGACGAGCACTTGGATCGGTGTTTTCGCTGAAGGCACGTCATCAACGAGCCTCTTCAAGTACGTCACGGCCAGGTCGGGCTCCGTCTCGTTCAACACCGGCTCGCTTGCGCCGGGCACCTACAACGTCTACCTGGTCATCTCCTCCGGCTACGTGCGGGTATAGAAATTACCCCCCCCCCCAAAATAGGGACTTACTTTCACCAAGAGACGTGCCTCTGACTTATTATGTGTCCTCTGCAGGCCAGCGCCACCTATACTGTTACTGGCGGCTCAGGCGGGACCACGACCGGCGGGGGCGGCAGCACGACTGGCGGAACCACGACCGGCGGGGGCGGCGGATCTTCCGATTCGACGGCCTGGTGCGTGTCTTCGAACACCCCATCGATGCCTCCCATGATACCAATACTGACCCATTTGCTCGATCGAGCGCAGGCTTAACGCGCACAACAAACGGCGCGCGCAGTACGGCGTACCCAACCTGACCTGGAGCTCCGAGCTGGAGACCAGTGCGCAGAACTACGCCAACCAGCTGGCCTCCGGCTGCACCTTCTCCCACAGCAACGGCAACTACGGTACGGTTTTACCGCACGGTTTGACCTTCCGCGTACAAGCTTACATGTTGCAGGAGAGAATCTGGCCATGGGCCAGTCTTCCATCGAAGCCGTGCTCACGGCCTGGGTGGAGAACGAGGCGCAGTACTACGACGCCGTGAACAAGCGGTGCAGCGGCGGCGTGTGCGGCCACTTCACGCAGGTCCTCTGGCGCACGACCTCCTACTTGGGCTGCGGCACGGCCAGGTGCAGCAACGGACGGCCGATCTACGTGTGCCAGTATCTGAGGCCGGGCAACTGCAACGGATATGACTACCAGAAGACCGACTCGCCCTGCGGACCCTTCAGTCCCTAAGCGAGGCGACCCTATTCGAGTGTACTTACTTTCATGGTCCAAGCAATGAAAAGAGATATCCCCTTCCTGCAAGGAGGGGCATTTTTGGCCAAGAAGGCAGTATCTTTCCTCCTTACAGCTTGGATTGCAACCGTTGATGCACTCTTGCCGCATTTAAAGACAGGTATTGGCCCAGTGTTTTTTTTTTGTTTTTCCATACAGCTCAACGAAGCAAACCACACTGTAATGTATGTTTCCCTGTTTAATAAATTGTACACTTGCTATATCATTCTTCCCCCTCAGACAACACTGGCGTCGGCGAGGTGGGCCTGCTGGTTTTCCAGCCAGGTCTCGATGCTGCGGCACACCTCCTCGGCGCTGGGTCGCTTGTGGGGCTTGTGGTGCCAGCAGGCCTGCATGAGGCCCACGTAGCTCTTGGGGGCGGTGGAGGGGAGCGGGGGGCGCTTGCCCTCGACCACGTCGACGGCGACGCGCGCCATGTTCTCGCCGGCGAAGGGCAGCTTGCGGGTGGCGACCTCCCACATGACCACGCCCAGCGAGTAGATGTCGGCCTTCTCGGTGTAGTGCTGGCGCATGACGACCTCCGGCGCGATCCACGCCGGCGTGCCGCAGCGGGTCATTGTCGCGTTCTCCTCCTTCATGCGCGCCATGCCGAAGTCGGCGATCTTGGCATTCCACGCCTCGTCGATGAGCACGTTGGAGGACTTGAGGTCGCGGTGCACGATGGCCGGCTGCTGGGCGTGCAGGTAGGCCAGCCCGAGCGCGATCCCGCGCACCAGGCTCAGGCGCGTCGCCCACGGCAGCTTGACCGACCCGTCCGCCAGCACGTCCCGGAGCGACCCGCGCGGCATCCACTCGGTGATGATGCACACATTCGGCGCCCGCACGCACGCCCCGATGAACAGCACCACGTTCGGGTGGCGCATCTCGGACAGCAGCGCGGCCTCCTCCCGGAACCGCAGCATCGTGTCCTCATCCAGCCGCTGCTTCACGAACCTCTTCACGGCCACGTCCACGCCCTTCCAGCGGCCCCGCGTCACCAGCCCATACGAGCCCTGGCCCACGGCCTGCTCCTTCAGCGCCACGTCCTCGAACGCGATGATCCACCGGCACGAGTTGGCGCTGCCGATGAACGACGACCCGTCCCCTCCCGCCCCCGAGGGCCGCGCAAGGACGCGCGAGGTCTTCGACCGCCGCCGGTCGGCGTCGCGAGAGGAGGACGGGGAGGAGGAGGAGGAGGAGCCCGATTGATACCCGATGCTGCTGTCCACGGAGCCCACGGACGAGTGCTGCCGGGCATCTTCGAGCGGCGGCCGGCGGCAGCGCGCTTCGAGTCCCCTCACCAGCATGTCCAGCACGCCGACATGGGTCGCACCGTCAGCACCGGTCGACCCTTGGTCCGGATGCTCGACCTCGCCCAGGGGCTGGAACCTGCCCCGCCCCCACTCGGCACTGCCGTCCTCCTCCTCCTCCTGGCCTTCTTCTTCTGCTTGTTGTTGTTGTTTTTGTTGTTGTTTCTCGTCCTCCTGGCCGGATCTGTGCGTTAAGGGGGCGACCTGGAGGGCGGCGAGCACGGCCTCGGAGACCAGCACATGGCCGCCCTCGGCCCGCAGCGTGAGCTCCGCGGCGAGCCGCACGGCCTCCCCGCGGTACTCGTAGCGATTGGACACGGCGTCCCGCGTGCGAGACGCCCGGCCCGTGTGCACGCCCATCCGCACGCGCAGGCCGCGCAGGATAGCCTTCCCGCCGGTCACGCATTCCTGCTCCGCGTCGGAGGTCTGCTCCGCGGCGTGCCCGGCCTTGAGCAGGTCCTTGGGCCAGTCCACCTTCATCAGCTCCTGCTGCACTTCCTCGCACCTATATATATATATATATATATATAGAGAGAGAGAGAGAGAGAGAGAGAGAGTATAAATGTGTGTATGAGCGTCACTGCAATAGATATTGTAGGTGTTGAAGTGGAGGGGGGTGGGATTCGAACCAGCGAAGGGCGTCGGAGGGACGGGCAAAGACCATGCAGAAGTAGCCCTCGCCGGCGGCTACGTTGCCGCGCAGGAAGACGGACTCGTAGCCGCGGTGGTTCCTTAGCGACCGGCGCAGGAGGTCGTTGTGGAGGGCGAGGGCCTCCCGCATGGCGTGCGGCTGCGCCTCCCACAGCTTCGCGGCGTGGGCGACGTCCGTGAACACGACCGTGAGCGGCTCCTCCGTCCCGGGCGCCGCCGCATAGTGGTAGTGGTAGCCGACCATGTTGTTGCCGCGCGGCGCCGTGGCAGAGCCGCCGCTCTGATTGGAGGACGAGGCCTCGTGGGACGAAGACGTGCGGGAATCGACGCTGGGAGGGCCTGGCCTGTAATGGCTTCCGCCGAAATAGGTGGAGGACGAGCCGCTGGTGGTGGTGATGCTCGAACCCCCGCCGCTTAAGTCCGAGGAGAGGGAGGACAGGTGCGACATGACCTCGAGGAAGGAGGGGCGCACGGAGGGGTCCTGATGCCAGCAATCCCGCATCAGCTGCTCGAACTCGTCGTGCTTGGGGGCCGACTCGCCCTGGAGGTCGGTGGGCCGGAGGGCGTCGCGAATGACCCCTACGGCGATGGCCGCGGCGGTCATTCCGCGATAGGGCTGTTCGCGCGTCAACAGTTCCCACATAATGATACCGAAGGAATACACCTGGAGTCGGGGAAGAGAGCAAGATATTGAGGGAGGGACATGTGAAAGAATGTGAGACATGATGGCGCACGTCAGAGTGGACGTGGTCGATGTCGAATCGCTCTTCCAGCACTTCGGGGGCGGTCCAGTGGATGGTGCCCTGGCCCTCGTCCCCGGTGGCCCGCTTGATGTCGGCGCGGAACTTGGTGAGTCCGAAGTCGCTCACTTTGAGGTTCCACTTGGAGTCCAGCAGCAGGTTGAGCGACTTGAGGTCCCTGTGCACGATGCCCGACGAGTGGAGGAAGTGCATGCCCTTGGCCGCCTGGTAGGCCAGCTTCAGACACAGCGGCAGCGGGATCGCCGGGACGAGCTCGTTGTGCAGGAGGTCGTAGAGGGAGCCCAGCTCCATCAGCTCCATCACGATGCACATGCGCGGGGGCTTGGTCGAGGCCGCCATGAACAGGACCACGTTGGGGTGCCGCAGGGCCGTCATCACGCTCACCTCCTGCTTGAAGTTCTCCCACGCCGACCGGCCGGCGCTGGTCGCCGAGACCACCTTGACCGCCACGTCGGTGCCCTTCCACACCGCGCGGTACACCTCGCCGAAGCCGCCGGCGCCCAGCTGGGTGCCCATCTCCAGCTCGCCCATGTCGATCTCCCAGCTGTTCTCCTCGCGCCGCCGCCGCAGCCGAAGGAGAACGACAATCGCCGTGACGACGATGCAGACCAGAAGCGCGGCCACCGGCAGCGACACGCCGAGCGCGATGGCCAGCGTCGGGCTGGCCGAGTCGGAGGACTTGGTGGCCGAGAGCGGCGCGCAGAGGGACTCGCTCGATGTGCCCTCCACGGAGCAGACGCACGCGCCCGACCGGCACGCGCCGTTGTTATTGCACACGGAACCGTCCTCGGCGATGCACGAGCGACGCGACCCGGAGGAGAGGGTGATGCGCCCGGTCACGACCGACGTCACGTTCTTGGCGAGCGCGTCGAGCAGGACGGTGTTCATGTTGTCCCCGTTCTTGAACAGGCCGGTGGCGTTCTGCTGGATCATGGTGTAGTCGTCGCCGCCGTAGATCACTAGCCAGTCGAAGGAGGACACGTTGTAGGTGGCCGAGAGGTCGAGGTAGGCCCACCGCCCGGGCTGTTCCTCGACCCACAGGTCTACCACGCGCATGCCCACTGTTTCGTTGGGATTCCATGAATACCGCAGCCCGGAAACTTGCATGAATTTTCCGGCGCCCGAGTTGACGTCTCGCGTGTAGTCGGTCGCCAGCGACAGGCCGTTCTCCAGTGAGGAGAGGACGACGCTGCCCTTGAGTTGGTACGTGTAGAGGTCCGAGTTGGAGCCGAAGGGAAACGCGGTCTGCTGCATGCCCAGCGTGATCGGTCCCGCTGAGAACCCCCCGCGCACCGAGCCGCCGTTGTTGAAGGCGATGTGGACGTAGCCGCCCCAGGCGCGGCTCGCGAAGGTGCGCACGGCGTCGCCCATCCAGTCACCGATGACGCACTCGGAGAAGAGGCAGTTGGTCTCGAACGACAGGTTCAATCCCGCCCACCCGACGGTCTGCGAGAAGTTGGCCTGGAGCTGCGCGTAGTTGGCCACGAGCTGCAACTGCAGGCTCTCGTCTGCCTCCACGCTCTCGTCCATGAGTACGGCGTCGCCGGACCAGCCGGTGATGACCCCGTTCTCGTCGAACACGACGTCGAGCACGCCCATGAGCCGCCCGTAAGTGCCCGAGGACACCACCAGCACGGGCTGCTGCCACTCGGTGTACTGCACCATGGGATACCCCCCCACTCCGCTCGACCGGACGCCGCTGAGGTCGTTGGCCTGCAGCTGGCTCGGCACGATGAGGATGTCGATGCCGGGCACCGTGGACAGCACCAGTTCGGCGGTCGCGTTGCTGCTCACCGAAGCCACGATCTTGTCGGCGCCCTTGTTGATGAGAGCCATCACGGCTACGAGAAGGGACTGGGCCTCCTCGGTCGCACGGATGGCCTCCGGGACCCGCATCATGGTGGCCAAATTGCTTGCTAGAGTGGCGGCGAAGCCGACTTTGTCGCCGCTGGCGAAGGTCTTGAAGGCCCACTTGGAGATGTAGGAACCTGTGGTACGCGAGTCGTTGTTCCACCCCTCCAGGTTGCTTACGACAAACTCCATAGCCGGGTATTTGGCCTTGGCTTCGATCATCAGCTCGATGACGTTCTCTATCGGAAGCACGAAGTCTTGCACCTGTAGATGCACCAGGTCGTACTGCAACTGTGCATAGTAGGAAGCAACGAGAGAAGGCCCGTAAACGTAATAGTAGAGAGACGTGGCAATTATGTTGCCGGCATCAATGAGCAGAGTGTTGGCCGAACGACCGCGATGATAGTTAACGACTGCCGCCATTCGAGCGACTCCGCCGAAGCAGGAGCCGGTCTCGCCAGAGGAGTTGACGTAGGTATTGTTGATGGGCTGGCATGACACGCCGTAGGCATCAACCGCACTAAGGGCCGAATACGTATCGGCTGTGTGCAGCAGAGTCAAGTTGAAGGCACCTGCAAGAGAGGAGGACAGGGGAAGGGAATATTACGGAGGTTAATCCTTCAATGGGAGACAAACGGGTTTCTGTGGAACCCCCAAGAAAGCAAAACTATCGGCTCTGCCCTTAGGACTTAACGGACCAAAAACTGGACTTGTGGCGATGCAAAGCGCCAGAACGAAGCTGGCGAGGTACAGTTGAGCGTCAGGCATAGCTCAACGTACGATCTCGATTTCCTCTCTCCTTGGCAATACGAAGCACTGGATATAATATAT
This sequence comes from Acanthamoeba culbertsoni, assembly GCA_000826265.1. Lineage (NCBI taxonomy): Eukaryota > Discosea > Longamoebia > Acanthamoebidae > Acanthamoeba > Acanthamoeba culbertsoni. The sequence goes on from CDFF01071266.1 coordinate 12,951, forward strand.
CTCGCTACTCCTACTCTCTGGGCTATCCCGTGGGTTCTAGAGCTCTGTTGCGTCTGGTGTGGCTTTCTTTGCCGTAGAGGGAATGCCGTTGGACCGTAACAAACACAGTTGGCTTTCCGTTCAAACCGTGTTTCCGACCCAGCCAATTGGCAAACGAGAACGACGCCATTGGCGGGAACAGGTAGCGGAAATGAATAGAGAGCGTCAAATGGCGGAAATTATTCCAGATCTGTGCACGTCAAGTTTTGTAGTTGCTGAGAGGATCACTGAAGGATGTGTGGCCTGTGCCGAATTTACTCCCCGCCAGCGTCCGCCGTTCTGGGCAGCCGGCTGTGGGCTAGTTTTCTCTTCTTCGTGCCCGCGCGCCGTTTGGTTGTGTCGGCCTTCGGCTCGTACTCTGCTTCCTCTTCCTCTTCCCCGGATGACGGTGATCGTGTCGGTCCCGAGTTGACAGGCAAAGAAGACGAAGCAGCCTGCTTGGTCGTCTGCCTCGTGCGACGGCTCGAAGGAGCCACCAGCGTGGCGACCGGCGAAGTCAATCGCTGCCCAAACACCGACAGTTGGCGGTGAGTAAGGGCGGGCGAAGGGGACGACCAGGGCGAGCAGGGAGACAGCGGAGAGGACGTGCGGCCTTCTATTTGGTGCACAAATATAGGCTGGCGTCCCTCGGCCGAGGAGTCACGATCTCTCGGCGCTGGCGGATTCACCTGGCGTCTGCGCCGCTGTGCTGACGCGTCTTTCGCAGTATCCTCCCTCTCTATGGCCCCTTCATGGCGCTGCTCCTCCTCACCCAACGTAGATCCCTCGTTCTCCAACGCCGAGCGCGCCTTCTTCAGTCGCGCACGTTCGTCCTCGATATCCTTTTTCATGAGCTTCATTTTCTGCTTCACTCGGGTGAGGTGTTCGGCTTTGTCGTTGACAGACTCCATCAATTCCTTAACCTTCTTCCGTTCCCGCACCAGTTCGGCTTGCTCGACTAATAGTCGTCTCCTGTCGTCTTCCAGCTCTATCCGCTCCAACTCCAAGTCACGCTTCTGTACATCCAAGCGCTCGCGTTCCAGACGCTGCGCATCTTCCACCAGCCTGAGCCCTTGTTCGACCGCAGAAAGCCGCTCCCGCTCTCGTTCGTTGGCTCGGTCTCTCTTTTCCACTTCGTGCTTCCTCTTGGACAGTTCAGCTTCCTCTTGCTTGGCCCGCTTTCTTGCGTTCTCGAACTCCTCCCGCTCCCGCTTTAGCGCATCGCGCTCTTGCTCTAGTAGTCTTCGCTCCTCAGCCACACTGAGCCGGGCAGCCTCTTGAGCGCTAACAAGATCGCTCAGTTCATGCTGCTTCTGCTCCATCTCCAATTTGACATGCTCCAAGTTGTATGCCTCTTTCTCCAGCTCAGCGGTAGAGGGGACAAGCTTGTCGGCTGTAAAATGGGCATCATAAGTGGAGAGGCACAGTGCAGAGATAATGCGACCAACACTCACCATCGCTAAGCTCCGGGAAAACGCCCTTGAAAGGGAAAAAAGGGACCAAAAAACGATGACACAAAGCCTGAAACGGATCATGATGAGTGGACGCTCATAATTAAAGGTGAGTAAGAGGAAAGAACCTCTTGAGGTGTATAACGCCGCCTCGGATCGTAGATGAGGAATTGCGTGAGGAAGTCCGCGAAGGTGATATCATTGACATTCATCATCTTGGTCAGCCGTCGCAAAGTGATATCAACTTGGTATCTCCTGATCTCCCGCTCTCGTTCCTTCATCCTCAACCATTTTAGCTCTGCACTGGAAGGGGGAGGAGGCCGAGCATCTTTCTCGTCTTCTTCCCCATCCCGCTCTTCCATTCCACTCCTTTCGCATTCGTCTTCGCTTCCGCCTTCGCCTTCATCACTCTCCTCGGCCGACACGCACCGAAAGGGAGGGAGGAGTCGCAAGTGCGAGACCGGTACCAGGCCTTCCCTCCCTCGCACCCAACACCTCCAGTATTGGCTGTCGCCTTTTCGACCGAAGATATGCAACCGGTCGCCCTTTCTATATGATAAAAGCTTGTTTCTCTCGCTCTTCTCGCTCTCTTCTTCTTCGTCGTCGTCGTCGTCTTCGTAGCCATGATCATCGCTCTCTTCGCTTTCTTCCACCATTTGCGAGATACATTCGTCTTCTTCGATTATATGTCGACGCTTACTCTTGGCTCTCCAGAGGCGACCACCAACGGTCTCGTCCCAGAAGAGCACCTTAACGGGACGTTTATGCCTTCCGTACTGGCGTTCGTTGGGTGGCGACGACTGCGAAGAGAGGAAAGCAGCAGACCTGTCCCGATCCATGCGACGCTCCTCTCGAAGCTCGCGCGCCTTTCTTTTGCGTTTATCTGCTGGCCAGCTGTCGCAGATGGCCTCGGCCTCTCCGCCCAGCAAAGCGGTCATCTCCAGCTTGAGGCACTCCTCCAATGCCTGGCTCGCGGACTAAAATCAATAATAGCACGTACGTCAGAGCTGGCCTCAATTGGTATCGCCGAATGAGGTAAGGGGCGTACTTGTCCCTCAGCGTCAGAAGGGTCAGCGAGCGGAAAGAGCAGGCGGCCCGCGACGAGCTCGAAGAGGACACACCCGACCGACCACATGTCGATGGCTGTATCGTAGGGTTCGCCCCAGGCCACTTCGGGCGCGCGGTAGGGCAGTGACTGTACTTTGTTGAAATCCGTGATGAGGGATATCGGAATAGCGTTGCCAAAGTCTATTAACTTGATGTTTGGTAAAGTGTGTAGCGGAAAATAGTCTATATTAGATAAGACATGCGCGGTTAGTTCGATCATCTCCACGGTTTCATGATCGCGCATCAATGCCGCTACGTACTGACGCTTTGGTCGTGCGAGATGATTCCCTGACAGATGGCAGGCGGAGGTGGGACGAGCGCGATGTTTTCGGGCTTGATGTCGGCGTGCACGATTCGTCGGTTGCGGAGAAAGGACAGCGAAGTAAGCAACTGCACGGCTATGCTCCTGATCTCTGGTAGCGAGTATGTGCGGGTCGCGGACGCTAGCGTTGTTGATGATGTTGTTGATGATGATGGTGGTGGTGACAATGATGGTGAAGGTGAAGATGAAGGCAGAGAAGGCTGGACACGGGCTGGTGATGATGGAGGCCACGAAAGCGAGAGGGGAGCAGGCGGCAATATAGAGAAGTAGCCAAGAGCGGATGAGGACAGGAGATAGAGAGGATCGGGAGGAGGTGGAGAGTAGAGGGATCGTCCCAAGAGCTCAAGCACGAGACAAAAGTGCCCAGCGAAGTAGAAAGTGGAGTGCAGCCGGATAGTGTGGGAAACCATGTCATCGTTCGCATCGACCTGGTTCATTTGCCGAATCCAGGTCGCCTCCTAGAGAAGGAGGAACACAGTGAATACACTGCTGCAAGAGGAATGCACTCGACCGTACCTGAAGCCCTATGGTCGAGTAAGCACGAAAGGTTTCCGGGTCGTCGTACGGCGCCTTCATGATCTTAATGGCGACATGGAACTTCCCGTCACTGTAGCGACACAAGGGATTTCAGTTTTGTGTTCTAGAGACCGCAGTGCGGTCGATGCAACTCGCAAGAGCAAACGCGTACGAAGTGGCAGAGTAGCATGGAGGAGGGTCTCTCCACTCATCAATAGCGTCAAGCAGCTGCGAAAAGGTGCCCTCGCCGATAATGCGTACCGGTTGGAAACGACCGTTGAGTCTAATGTCAGGCGGTAGGCGCGTCAATATTAACTCTCCCGTAGTGCCGTTCGTCCACTCGCGCTCTACGTAAATCCATGCAGGTTATTGAACTGACCGCTTGTGCAATGCTGTTAGGCAAGGAAACCAAGTCTACCTAAGGATGGGCGGCCTGTTTTTTTGGTCATGGCAAGGACCTTGGAGAGGCTGGTTGTCGTTTTGCCGAGGGTTATCTTCTTCTTCTTTGGTGCTGGTGACGAAGCAGGCTCGGACTTGAGTCGATGCAGCATGGCACCAAGGCCTACGGTAGCACGCAGAGTTGGGTTGTACGGCCTATCAATTGATGCCGCATCCCACTGCCAGCCGCCTCTCTCCTTCTTCCACTCCTCATAGCCCACGAAGCCCTCCTCGGCACTGCTCTGGTATGTCTCCACTTGAAGTTGAAACTCGCTAGTTGTATCTTTTTTCTTCCCTCTTTCATTTTGTGCATCGTGCCATCTCCCACCTCGCATTCTTGCCAGATTTCTACTTCGTTGCGATTTAATGTAAACTAATTCCGCTTCGTCTTCCGTCTTAAGTCGCTTTGGTGTTGGAGGTGTCGCTACATCCTCCTCCATTTTGTTTTTAGTTAGCCGTTTGTTGCGCAGGTACGCGCCTTTCGTTTTTCGTGACACGGAAATATTTAAATAATTATTATGCAATAAATTAAAGTTCAAGCCCTCTGTCTCTGTTATCTGTACGTGGCCCGCCCCACAAGGGGCGCCATTTTGCTCGTCGTCAATGCTGTCCGTCCCGCCAACATATGGCGACAGGAGCACCCGCGTTCCCGGTGAAACTGCGGAGGGCAATCGGATCGGGGGCGGGAAGCGCGAGGAGGATGATGAGTTAAAGGTGTTTCTAAAGTGGTACCTCAACTTTGGGGTCTACAAGCTCCATAAGGGGAAGTTCAAATCTGGTGTACTTCAGGTATTTTGTCCCCCCCCCTGTTAGTATCCTTTTCTTTTCTTTTGTTTTTCCCCCCGTAAGTTCTCATTTGGCCTTTCTCCAGCTCGACTATCTGCATGGAAGGATTGGAGTCGGCAAGAAGGGTCATGTGCGTGTCCTCAGAATGCTTTAGCCTTTTCTCTTCTCTTATTCGTCTGTATTTCCTTGCACTCTTGATGACACTTTCCTATCGCAGGTTAATCTGCACATTCCATTCGAAGTTCTGGATAAAGTTACCCTATCAGAGCAGGATGCACGCTGTTTCCATATCCATCTTCACGACCTCACTCCGTAATTCCATCTCTGTTCTCTTAATTCCAACCCTATCATATATTCAATTCCTTTTCAATATTTGATTTTTCATTAATTCCCCTTATACCAACTTGATTAATTCCACACA
>CDFF01071270.1:0-19345 GCA_000826265.1 Acanthamoeba culbertsoni
TCTGGAAGGAGGAGAGAGTCACCGATCTCGACGGCCACCTCTGGGAAGGTGCCGGGAATCTGCACAGGCTTATCTTTCTCCCATGCCACCTCGGTCGCCTTGGTCTCCACCAAGACCCTCCTCACAGATCCAAACTGCGAGAAGACCCGCTGGAGGGAACCTCCGCGGAGTCCCTTTTCGGCCTGAAACGTTACTGTACCTTCGTGCATCTTACGCAACTGGTTAGCAATTGACGGAGAGTGGGAGAGCTCTCTTCTACCCAGTCTGAGCTCTTTCCTTTCTTAGGTACATTGCCCTTTTTACAGATCGCCGAGAGGAAGTACAGTTCGAGTGTTGATTGGCAAACTGTTGTCGACCTACGAAAACGGCTCTGACAATTCCTGGCAGCCCTGTAGACACCTACGAAATAGCCACAGGAAAAGATGAAGGGGCGGGAACGGCTCCTCATGGTCAGGGAGGCAACGGAGAGGCTTCTCGACTCCGTAGACATAGAGGGAGGGGTAGCCGCACCACCGGAGAGCGATTTTCGAGAACGCTTAGTGCGCCGCTACTATGAAGTGCTCGTCCCCGGAGCCAAGCCTCAGTTCGGCGAGCCGCCTAACCACAGCAAGGTGTCGAGGGCGGTATCCCTCGGAACCAGCAGTTGTCTCGCCGGGCTCGCGGGGGAGTGGGTCGACAGGGCTACGGAGGTTTACCTAACGAAAGAGGAGTTGGCCTTACTTTTGGACATGAAGGCAAAACTACACCCCCCCAATTGTCCCTCCTCCCTTGAGGAAGGGTGTTTTTTTTTCCTTTCCATTTTTTATTTGTTGAGCTCGTTCGACTATTAACTGTTCTTTCTCATGGAAACAGAAAGGCGGAGGGCTGAGCGAACGTCTGTTTCAGCTATACGACGATCAAGACAGGGGAACCATCTCCTTGCTTGATTTTATTCAGACTTGCCCCCTTCTTTGCCCCATTACGACGGTTGAACACAAGCTCTATTGTACAGACCCCCTCCCCTCGGAGTGCAGGTCTCCCCTCAGCCAAGAGCTGCACAGCTGACGACGAACCCGTCACTTCGCGCTTTTCACTTTCGCACTACAGTTATATTTCGTTTGTACAACAGACGCAACGACGGCAAGATACTTCGTTCGGAGGTCTTGGAGCTGATCAAGGATAGCCTCGCAGAGAACAAGCTGCGGCTCAAAGTGCCGCCGGAGACCGTTGTAGATGAGGTGTTTGGAATCATGATAGCCACCCGCAAAAAGAAACCCAAAGCCTCGTCCGAAACACAAGAACCCTTCCTCTATTGGAAGGAGTTTCGTCGACTGATAGAGACCCAGCATGAGAGCTCCTCCTTTGCTCATCCGGAGCACAAGAAGACAGGAGTCTGTCTGCTTCGTAAATCCAATGCTTATTGGACCAAAGAAACAGACTTTAATGTACGTTCTTCTTATTTCATATTTCATATTTTAGTTTTTATATTGTTTCATTTTTGCTATTTTATTCCTTTATTTATTTGTTTATTCCTATATATATATATATTAAACTCTCTTTTGGCAGCTCTATCTTGCAAGCCAAAAGGATAGTGGTGCCTGGGAAACGCACAGGGAAAATACGATGAGATTGCTGAATCTTGCAGCCGAGTCGCCGCAGAGTTACACGCCCAGGTCTCCTGCATGGTTGACGCATAGCGGAAGCTTCCGCAATTCGGTGACCTGGCAGATAGGACAGGACGAAATTGAAGATCCGGTGAAAGACCATGTGGACGGCAGGGTTCCGCAGCCCAAAAAGAGGGTCCAGCTGCAGGAACCCCTGACCGAAAGCTGTGAAGCCGTCCTCACAACACAGGCGAAGGACAAGGAAGAGGAGAAGGCCGGGGAAGAAGCAGAGGAATACGACAACGACAACGACAACGACGATAAGGAACTCAGTTTGTCTGGCGAAGTCCCGCCTTTTGATACCGCTCTCGAGCGAAGATGGTCGGTAATGTCCGGTACCGCAGAAGCCACCCACCTATATACTAGCTCGCTAGTCGCATGTCTCACATTCCCCTCCTCCCAATTTTCCCTTAAAATTCAGCAAAACACGCATGGCAGTCGAGGCAAAGTATGGAAACTAGGAGTATTAATGCTGTTGCCAAGCCTTTCGCACCTCAGCAACCGCGCGTTGAAATTCAACCTCGTCCTGTCCAAAGCCCTCACTGGAACCAAAATGACTATGATATATTAGTGAGGATTGAAGACAACAAGATGAAATCGGTGCTTACAAAGAGAGAGTGACTCTCTCGAGTTTTGCTTTTTGAAGCAACAACTCAGAAACTGACTCCTCGTTTTTTTTTTGTTTTTTGCAGGTTGGTCTTTTCCAGAGATGGCTGATGAATATTGGAAGGGACAAAACTAAAATATTCTGGCTGGTTTTTTATTTTATTCTCAATTTTGCACTCTTTGCTGGATATTTCTTATGTATTATTGTTTTTTTCCTATCATTCCCCCAACTATTCTCCTATTAACAAGTTCATCGCAGATCAGAGATTTGGCGCGCCACAATTTAAGTTACTGGGTTACAGCATCTGCGTTTCCCGAGCGGCAGCTCTGGTAATGGATTGGAACGCCTTTCTTCTGCTGATTGCCGTGTGCCGCAATGTAATTACTTGGTATGTTACAATGCAACCATGACCGATCTCTTAGACTCACTTTGGGTATGGTTAGGTTACGTGCTGGATGGTTTCATAAAACTTTTCCATATGACGACAATATTGAATTTCATAAGATTGCCGCCTGTGTTATTTGGGTTGCTGCGGTTGCACACACGTAAAACACGCTTCATTGCCTTWTTATATTATATTATATTATATTATATTATATTATATTATATTTMTTCCACTTAYACYTAYAKTATGCATTAGAATTGGTCACGGCTTTAATGTATACCACATTGTCAATGCCGAGAGCGCCGTTGCTCTGAACAACGCAAGAGGACACGTAATTTTCCTTTTCGTCCTTTTCCTTAAACACGCACTGCAGACTTATCAGACGACGCGCTTCAGTATCGCTGGTTTGATTTCGAGTCCGTGCCCACCCTATGGGAATTGCTATATACTGTGCCTGTAATCACTGGAATAGGCCTGTGGATTACATTGATACTGATCACCGCCACGGCCTATTACAAGGTAACAATATTGCAAGGGTGTAACACCCCTCGGCTTGGCATTGATCCCATACATGTATATATGTATTATATAAAAATTTTTTTATATATATGTAGGTCAGGCAACGCCATTTTGAAGTATTTTGGTACACACACCATTTGTTCGTACTGTTCTACCTGCTGTATGCTGGTCACGGAATGCAAATGGTGTTGGGGGATTTCCCAATGGCACCCGTGTTTGTTGCCGTTCCTTGTTTCCTTTACCTTCTCGAACGTGTTAACCGCTCCATACGGTGAGCCCAAGTCAACGCCTGGATAGGATAACCCCAGCGTCACATATGTGTGTTCTACACTTGATTGGTTCATCTCACCCTGCTTCCTCTCTCCGCGGTGGTTACAGCGCCACAAGGGACACCAGAGTAGTGAGTGTGCGTATATGGAAGCCTGATGTGCTCAACCTTGTCCTCCGCCGTCCGAAGCAGTTCGATTACCGCGCGGGCCAGTATGCCTTCATCTGCTGCCCCACGATCTCGTCCCTCCAATGGCACCCCTTTACCTTAACGAGCTCACCTGGTAAGCTCGTTCATCGTTCCACCCTTTCGTACCTGCTGAGACACTCTCCCTCCCACAGAGGAACACACGATCAGTTTCCATATTCGCGTATGTGTTCGAATACAGCCAAACATGCTTTGTCTTTGACATCTCCAGGAATATTCGTCCTATAAACAGGCTGTTGGCAATTGGACGCGACAGGTATACGACAGGATGAACTCCGAACTCGCGACCGTCCATCCTTTTTCTTCCCTTCATGACTTTCCAGTTCACGTAGATGGGCCTTATGTGCGCTTTCGTTTTTGCCCCTTCTTTCCGGCGTCACTCTTCGGTTGTTCTCATACGAGCTGGTGTCTGCATAGGGTGCCCCGAGTGAGGATTTCAGCGACTATGAAAGGATTATTCTCATTGGCGCAGGCATTGGAGTTACTCCCTTCATCAGCATCCTGAAGGACATAAAGGCCAAGTGGAAAAGACAGGCATTCGGTTTCGATGTGAAGAGGGCGTACTTCATATGGGTAGTGAATGACCAATCCAGCTTCTCCTGGTTTAGTGACCAACTTTCTGGTGCGTACTTGCTCTGTTACCTCCTCGATTCATTATTAGTCCAATTAATTTGTATTTATTCATTTTTTTTTCCAGACCTAAGTGATATTGATGAAACTTCGGGACTTCTCAAAATTAGAACTTATCTAACTGGTGCTCTTGCTGTATGTTTCCACTCGATTTCCTTTCCTTTCCTTTTTTTTAAAAAGACAACCCCACTCCCAGCACACGGATATCCGAGGCTTCGCCCTTTGGCACATATTGTCCCTCTTTTACGAGGTAACTTTTGTTTATCCTTCATTTCCTATGCTTCCCGTCAGTTAACACACAGTGCACAGTCCCAAGGGATAGATGCCATAACTGGCATGCCTTCGCGCACCTATTGGGGACACCCTGATTGGAATGACGTGTTTAAATCCTTCAAGGTGGTCTTCAAAGCCAAGAGAATCAAAAGTATTTCCTTCCTCTCATCCTTTGCCCGCCTTCTTGACGACTTGAGGTCACCTGACCGGGTCTCCACCATCGCAGAGGTCGGCGTGTTCTACTGTGGGCCGGACAGGCTGGGAGCCAACATAGAGAGCGCCGTACGGGACGCGTCGGGCAAGCGACTGCAATTCGTGTGGCGCAAGGAACATTTCTGATTCGTTGTGCTTGCTTGCTTGCAAAGCTTTTTCTCTCTTGCGTTTTATTTTTGTCGACCCCTCTCGAGCAGAGCCTTGAACTGGCTTTCGGTCAGTATTTCGGTTCCCAACTCGCGCGCCCGCTTGAGCTTGGCGGCCGAGGGCTTGTCGCCACACACCAGCAGGGTGACTTCCTTCGTGAGGGACTGCTTTACCACTGCCCCAAGCTCCCTTCGACGTTCACCAACAGGATGAGAGCTCTCTAAAAGAGTGGTTTAAGGGGGGGGAAGGTTAGGGACGAACTCACCTGGTGGCCGCATCAGCCGCCTCATGTCGGGCCATGTCACTCAACGTCCCTGTGAAGGCCACCACGGCCGGCGGCCCTTCGGTGTGGGTCGCAGCCTTGAGAGGATTCACTTTCGCGACGACCGCCTCTTTGGGCCGGCACGCCTCGTAAAGCCTTAATATCCCGGGTTGAGGAAGAGTAAGAATCAATGGAATTCACAGGGTGTGCTCCTCTGGATTGGAAGCCGGGCCTTACCGTTGCACCTCAACCCGCTTTTGGGGATCTCTCAGAAACTGGACAACCGAGGATGCGATGATTTCGCCCACGCCGTGCATCCGGCGCAGGTCCTCCTCTGTAGCCGACATGAACGCACCAAAACTTCCCAAACGCGACTGGAAGATTACATTAGATGTGGTAAAAATAAGTAGAAATTTCCTAGAAAAACTTGCCGCTAGCAGATGGGCCGTGTGCTTGCCCAGATGCGGGATGCCCAGAGCGAATAGGAACGCGCCCAGGTCCCTCCCGCCCCTGGTCCGCTCCACGCTGCGGACCAGGTTGGCGATCTTCTTCTCGCCCCACCCCTTGCGCGCACTCAGGGCCGCCCTGGTCTCGTCTGAGGAGGCCAAGCAGTAGATATCGAGGGGCGAACGCAACAGGCCCTGCTTGAAGAGGTCGCGCACGACTCCGTCGCCGAGGCCCTCCACGTTCATGGCCTCCTTCGAGGCGAAGTGGACGATCCGCGCCATGGACACCTCGGGACAGTCCGCGGCGCGGCAGTGAAGGTCGATTCCCTCCCTCACGAGGACGGTCCGCCGCTCACACGGACAAACAAGACTCTCAGCAGAGGAGGAGGATGAGGACGAGGAGGAAGAAGAAGAGACCGAAGACGGGGTCGTCTCAGCTGAGGAGACGACGCCGCTCACTTTGGGGATCACATCAGCGGCCTTCTCTACGGTTACCATGTCGCCCTTCTTGAGACCGAGTTGTTCGACGAAGGTTGCATTGTGAAGCGTTGCACGGGAGATGAGGGATCCCATAAGGTGCACCGGTTCAAGCGCGGCCACTGGCGTCGCTTTTCCGGTGCGGCCGATCTATGGCAAATACCCTATTTAGGTAAGGTAGTTTCGATCGAAGATGCTGTTTCTATGGAACCCACCTGATATACTATATCAATCAGCCGAGTTACGGCCATGCTGGCTCCGAACTTATAGGCCACGGCCCACTTCGGAGCGCGATTATTGGCTCCGAGCGCTCGTTGCATTGCAACGCCGTCCACCTTGACGACCACTCCGTCGATCAAATATGGAAAGTCGTCGCGCTGCAGCGTGTTGTCCCATTGGCCGATGAAACGGACAACCGAATCGATGTCGCCGCACACCGTCGCTTGCGCGTCTGTGGAAAATCCCAGACGTCCTAACCAGGCCAGGCGTTCGCTGTGAAACGCAGGCAACTTAGCGTCTTCCGCATCTAAAAGGAAAGTCGGAGTGAATGTGTGATAAAAACTTTCCAATATATATATATATATATATAGCTCAATGTACCATTGGAGGCCAACAGAGTGTAACAGATGAGGTTGAATTTTGCGTTGCCCAGTCCCGTGTTCTCCTTCCTGTTTTTTTTTTTTNNNNTTTAACAAGGAATTGTATCCATTCACTCATTATTTAATTCATTATTTTGTAACATACCTATTTAGAACGCCGGCAACGAGATTCCGCGGATTGGAATATTCGCGGCCGCCCTCCCCGCGCTGAGCGGCGTTCAACGCGGCAAAGTCCGCTTTGGACATCACCAGCTCGCCCCGCACCTCCACCCTTGACGGAGCACCCGAAGGCAAACCTATATAGAAATATATATATATACATATTTTAAAAAAATAAATAAATGTAAATTGATAAACTATAACAAATAGATAAATAATCGAAAAAGCGCAATTGTTGTTTACTGATACTGCTTGGCAGGCCTGAGGTGAGTAGTTTCACCTTCCTGGTGATATCTTCGCCGACACTGATACAGAATAAGAAATATGATTAAATATTTATACTTATATTTATATTTACATTTATATTTATAYTTATATTTATATTTATACTTAGTTATATTTACAGCCACGAAACGCACCGTCCATCGCCCCTACTAAGAGCGCGCACGAGCTTTCCGTCCTCATAAAGAAGGCTCACCGCCACCCCATCATATTTCAGCTCTGTGACATACTTGATATTCTTTTTTTTTTCTTGCTTAGGGGTTCGGTCGCGAAAACACAAGTCTAATGGTAAGGAGACTACCGAAGAGTGACCCGAAGCGGACACCAGTTTGCGCACGCGAGCGTCGAACTGCGCCAGCTCTAATGATAGGAACATGAAAACACTAAGAAAAGAAATAATGTACGCAAAAAATAAGTAAAGAAGTAGAGGTCATACCTTGTGGATCGTAGGTGTTGGCCAGAGACAGCATCGGTGTCGCATGTTCGAGCAATCCGCTTTCCTATAAATAAAATGTTACGTTTAATATTACTAAACTTGATTGCTGTTCTTTATTTATATACATATATTATTTTATTTATTTATTTATTTATTTATTTATTTATTTATTTTCCCTCTCCTTTGTAGGGTTGGGTTGTAGTTAAAAACTACATAAATAAGTGGGAAGAAGCTTGGGAGGGTCACGCACGGAGGCAAGTGGGTGGTGACCCACTTGTTGGGTGGGGCTGGGTAGTGTTGCGAAGACGCGGGCGGCCAGTCGGGGGTGACTTTCCTCCAGGCCGCGCAGCTCGTCGAACAGCGTGTCATATTCGGCATCGCTCAGTAGGGTAGGTGTGGTCGCCAAACGGTCTCCCGCGTAGTATTCCCTGTTGGCCTCTTCGATCCGTCGGGCGAGCGACAACATGCGGTCGCGCACGCCCGCTTCTTCCTCGCCAGTTCCTCGGCTAGACTTCGCGGCAGAAGGCCTTCTTCCCTTACGGGGTGCAGTTGAGGCGGAAACAAAGGGCCTCTGCTGGGGCGCGAAAGATGCGCGGGTAGTGGAAGGAAGACATGGTAATGATCCACTTCGGCAATCGGCCCCAGCTGAGCGCAAAGGAGGTACCACACAGGAGACACTGCGCCTCGTCAACAACGATAGGGCGTATGGTGGCCAGCCCCTCCTCATCCTTCCTCATAATATTATGAGGTCGTGTTTCTTGTGATTTCTTCTTGCAAATTCCAAGAACTTATTATGCCGCCCCATTATTAATAAAACCTGAACAGAGCCATGCAAGAAGACCCAGAGAGTATCACGAGTGCGTGCCTAAAGCCGTCCCTAGTTTCAGGTTTCTAAGGTGTTTGTGGCTTGCAGTTCAGTCGCGGATGTATGGAGGCTTTCCGGTGCGTTGGCTCGCCCCCAAGTGTGGTCCGCTCGGCATAGTACGCACTTGTCCTTCAACTTGTCCAACCATACGCTTGCTGAATCTCTCTCTCTCTCTCTCTCTCTCTCTCTCTCTCTCTCTCTGTGTCCAGTCTCCAATGGCCCTTTCCAGGCAGGTGGAGGCCAAGCTGCTACCCTGGAAGAACTACAAGATCGACTTCCGCATCGTCCTCCACCCAAAGAGTAAGTGGCCTGCTTCATTATAGCATCTCCATCTCTTATAAGTCTCTTGTAATTGCGCACAGCACGAACAGCAGATATTGTGGTCTGGCCGAGCGTCTCAACAATGATCCTGAAAGCATCGTCTTACATTCCTCCCGACGTACGTGACCGCAACCTTATCTCGGCGTCGCTGGATAGGGGTACGTAAGCATCTGCTTTATGATTGGTTAGCCAACATTTAACCATTCTATTAAAGGCGGGTATGAATGCAAAAGGAGATCGCCGGAAGAGCGAAAGCGAAAATGCACGTTGATATCTCTTAAAATTATATATATATACATATATGTATGCCATATTTAACATTTTCTTGGTGATTTCTTTAGTCTCGCACGATGCAGATATTATGACTGCTGCCGTATTCGCCATTGCAAAGCAGCAGCGCGTTTGGGGTCGTTCCATGGCAGCCACCTTCGTTGGAACCTTAAAGGAGGTGCTCGGTTCATGCCATTCCCTCGGAATTACCGTCGACGGTACAGTGTTGCCCTGCAACGACCTATGCCACCTCCTTTCTGAACGAGGATTGGCTTTCCCAGGCATTCGAGCGATTAAACTCCAGCAGGCCATCACGCATGGCAAGTTCGCAGTGCCCAAAGAGCAGTGCGACGATAACATAGACACCTTCCTGGATGAAACCACGGGCGAGCCGAGGCCACACTTGTGCAAGGAGACGACCATGACCGAAGAGGAGAAGGCAGAAATGAAGCAAAGATCCACTGACAAGATGAAGGCGGTGCGATATTGGAACCCCCAGCCTCTCCACCAGGAGCAAAATGCGTAATGATCGACGTTCAGATTTTCGCCTATTTATTTTTGGTTTCACTATACGAATAAAATAAATCTATCAATACTAATGTGAGGTGAAATTGAGTGCGAAAAATGCCAAATTAGGGTATGTGAAGGGCTTAAGCAAGGAGGGAAAAAAAATGGTGGGAGGGAATTCATTTTAATACAAGAATAAAGACCGCTAAATTAGGTATTCGCGGGAAGAGGAGGAAGTTGCTCTTTTTCGTTACATCTCTTGTTCGGCCGAACTTTGTCCGATCGAGAGTGCTCGCCCCAGTCCTTCCAGTATCGTGTATTCTTGTCGACAGCACGAGACTCCGACCCGGGCAAGCTAGCTGAAAAACTGTGCTGATCGTGTCGGGAAAACGTCGGGAAAAATAAACCGATAGATCAGAATAGAACACAGCTCTTCTGTCTCTGCACGCCCATAGAGGTCTTTCGCGGGCCTCGCGCACCCTGCAACGCGTTACACATGTGCAACGTGAGACCCTTTGTATCTTCGGCCGAATCGGTTCACCACAGACACGATTGGGCGTACGTCGGCTTTGAACAACGGCGAGCCGGGCGTATCGCCCTTCCGTCGATGGTTGGGAGGCGTCGTCGATTTGAGAGCGCGGCCAATGTTGCTCAGTACAGTCTTATAACAAAACTCGTACTGCAGTAAACCCTCATTTTAGTCGCGCGCGCTGCGTTTGAGGCCATTGGGAGAAATGTTGCAATGGAACCTGTTCGGGTTGAGATATCATGCACGTTCTCTGGTTTCGCATGTGTTGCACCAGATGCACCAAATCAAGTGTGGGCGGCGCCCGACTGGCCCATCGCGCCAAGCTCTCCGCATCGTTCTGCAAATTTTTCATTTAATATTGAGTCTTCAATTCATTAAACAATTTTTTTCGAACCTCGTTGATTCCTTGAAATAGAAGACTGAGCAATGAGTGGATAAGTATAAAGGCCCCGGTTCGTCCGATTCCCGCGCTAAATTTACATTTCTCAGAAAATTCCATGAAAAGACGCGTCTTTTTTAGCACGAATTAAATTACCTGCAATGCACGACGAGCGTGTGCTCGTCCTCCGAGACGCCTACGCGATGATCGCCGGACGTGGCGATGGCCAACGTCCGCATATGGGTGTTGATGAGCTTGATGATCTCCTCCAGAGGCTCCGACGAATCGGGTACGCCGTGATCAGGCCACGCCAGGTAATGATACTGAGTGATCTCGCGCGTCTCTTCGCCCTGGATTGTCGACGATTTGCGTTCATTCGTCATTCATTCATAGTTTACCATAAAAGGAAAGTGTCGATTAAAAAAAACCTTTTGGATGACGAATCGGCGAACGAGAAAGTGAAGCTTCTCGTATTCGACCTCTTCGGAGTTGATCACGGAGAAGGCTCCGTAGGTCTGCTCTCGCTTTGCTTCTGGCCAGTACTGATGACACTTCGCCTATCGCCATGAACGCGCGAAAGGTCGGCCAAAAGAACGAAAAACGACGGGTGGGGGGGTGACGAACTCGTCCGCCTTCTTCGTTTCGCGTCAACATGACGATGCCAAATGTGTTGGTTTCCCAAAGCATTCTATAAAAATCCTGTGTTGATTTTATTTTATTTTATTTTATTGGTAGTGAAAAATAAGTATTGACGAGAAATCATATATATAGTGAAAGAGCGAAAAATGATAATTCACTATATGGGAATGAGCCGTGCCTCCACGGTTGAGGGGATGGGAGCGGAAGCCGCAATGTAGGTAACCTTCTTCTCGAAACCCGGAAGAACATCATCGACCTAAATCACGGGGTAAAAATGTTAAGTACGATTGGATTGGTTGGCCATATATCAAACACGGCATATGTGTGTACCTTAACGTAGCTGGCGTTAACGTAATCCGATTGGTAATCTGTAGCTGTCAGCTTTACTCGATTTTGGTTGTCTGTGATTGGTTGTAAATTGGGCGATGAGAGAAACGTATTGTTTTTTTCCCAAATTTCGTGTGCGTTTTCTATGCTACGTACAGGGAAGGATGTTGCCATAGCGGTTCTTCTGGAAGTTGAGAGGCGCTACAGCACAGGAGAAATCATTGGTGCGTCTCGCGTACACACGCACGGCGTCTTCATCCAGCATCTATGATGATAGAATAGGTGATTGGCGTAGTAGGGGTCAGTGTGGCTCCCAGCTCCAAATTTGGTTCACGCATTTTTTCGCCGGGAAATTTTTTGACTTGTCGCCATTTAATTTTGTATTTTTTATTTGAACGAGTGAGATGAGATAATTATCAAAAAAAAAAGGGGGGGGAATTTTCTGCTCTGTTGACCGAAAAAGAAGGAGAAGGGGAAAGGGAAGGCCCGTACGAAGAACTCTCGGCGTGGTAGACCTGCGGCGATGTGCTTCTTCATGTTGTCGTAGAACTCCGGCCAGTCGCGTCCAGAGAGGACTAAAGGCGGCACGGACCAGAGGGGGGCAGCGTTAAGTCACCAGGGAGAAGACGACTGGGCGTACACAGCTGTGCATGTAGAGGCGTACGCTTGTCGTTTTTGAACTGCCAACCAAAGCGCGAAGAGCAGCTTCCGCTCTCGTCATCGGTGTCCTCGCAGTCCGCGGCCTCTACGAGCCTAACCTCCGCCYCCGCGTCTTCATCATCGTCTTCCGGGAGTTGCACTGGTG
The DNA here is from genome assembly GCA_000826265.1 of Acanthamoeba culbertsoni. Classification (NCBI taxonomy): domain Eukaryota; phylum Discosea; order Longamoebia; family Acanthamoebidae; genus Acanthamoeba; species Acanthamoeba culbertsoni. The sequence goes on from CDFF01071270.1 coordinate 12,196, forward strand.
TGAGCTTTTCGCTCTCGCTTTGTAYTCCCGACACCACTGCTGAGTCATCTCCTGCGGCCTCCTCTCCATTCAAGCCACACGGCTCGATATCGGGACTAGCCTTCTTTTGCTGCTTCTTCGTTTTCTTCTTGCTCCCGCTCTTCTTCGCCGTGGGCGTGTCTGTCGCGCTTGAGAGGATGGTAGGCGTTGGAGTTGGTGAGTCCGTGCTGGAACTGAGACCGCGTGGTGTCTCCTGAACAAACTCGAGGATCTCATCGTCGGCATCGCTCCAGGATTCTTGTGGGATGACGAATTTCTGACATTGCGAAGAAGTGGATGGAGATGAGAGAGTGAGCGGAGGCACTTCTAGGTGGCTGTCTTCCATCGATTTCCTCTTGCACTTGCTTCCCTTCGTCTTCTTCTTCTTCTTCTTCTTTTTCTTTTCTTGCTGGTTTACACCACCGATGTTTAAGTTGTCCAAGGAAAGAGAGGCTTTGAGTATCTTCTCCTCTATGTGCGGCCAGTCGAGCAAGAACCCTGCTTCCCCGCTTTTCACTTCCTCCATCATTGAGGCATCAAAAGATTTAATCTTCGATGACTCCATTATTGTGGGGATTTCTTCAAGGCAGTGGCAGGAGGAAGGATCATGTAATGAGGAAGAGGTAGGGTGTCGCGTTCACCAGCCTGGTGACCGAGGTTGCCGGCAGGTGTTTTGCCTTCCTTGCCTTTCTTTCTTTCTTTCTCGGATTCGAGATGAAGTGTCGTTAGCAAGTTGCACTCTCTGTTTCACTCTCTTGCACGCGTGCTTGTTTGGGTTGATTTTGTGCACTTGATCGATCGCGCGGAGGGGAGGAGGATGGATGCAAACAATGAAAACGTTGGACAGTAATGCTGCCTTGTCCTTTAAGATTCTTCACGCGACTGACGAGAGGCCAAAACGTGGATGAGCCTCTCCTTCTTTTTTGGGGGGAAAGAAGAGACCCTTCTTTTCTTCTGCGCCAGGCCTGGTGTCTCGACTGCGCCAAAACGTCTGGGAAATGAGGGTTGGAAGGAACGAATTGCGGCTCAGGTTTACGTAAGTATGGAGGGAATGCGATATTTCAGACAGCCAACCAGAAATCGAACACTCGAGATCAAAGACCTTTAAAACAGGCCAATGGCGGTCGTGATCCCTCCCTCCCGACCTTTTGTGCACGCCGAGGTTCCAACACCCGTTGTTTGTGTTGGTTGCCTGACAGCTTCTAGGGTTGCTCCTTACTTCCCTCTTCTTCGTCTGGCTCGGCCTCGGCAGCCATCGCTGCGTCTTGTTGTCGCTTCTTCGCTTTTCTCCTTTGGTTCTTCGACGGCTTCTTCGCCGCTGGCGGGACTACGCTTCCTGCAGAAGACGATGACGAACATGATCATGATCACGATGTTGATGATGTTGATAATAATGATGATGAAAGTCGCGGGTCTAAAGAATTCAAGAACAGAGAGATGCAGTAGACGCTTCTTCATTGCATGTACACATAAACGAATGCAGCCAACGCAACGAGAAAGGCGATAACAAAGGCGTCAAGAAGCAAGTGCCCACCTTGTTGCTGCGGCGTGTCCGTCGCTTGGCCGCCACCGCTCTCGCCCGTGGGTGTCGTGCTTGTGCTCGTGCTGCTCGCGTCTGACGCTGCAGCAGACGCAGCCGCTGTTTGCCGGGCGTCATACTCTGCGCCATGCCTGCTGAGAACGGGGAGAGTTCGAGGAGATGTACGAATGTAGTATACCTGTTATGAGGTCGCCGAAGAGCTTACAAAACATGGGGTCCTTCTTGTTGACCTCCATAGACTCTCGGGCGTACTGCCGCTTCTGTACTTCGGTTGTTGCAATGCTTCCCGCCGTGATCTTGTCTTCCAACTGCCGGAACCAGAGAGCAGAGAGAGGTGAGCATGTTTCACAAGGCATCGTGGTATCCAGTATACCATGAAAGAGAGTAGGCCTGTTAGAATGCTTCCAACGCTCCACAAGGGGTTCCACGTCTCCGGGTGGACTAGCGCATAGAAAATGAGCGATTCAGCACGAATAGCAAGGGAATGCTCGGCAGGAACGCACAGTCAGACATGGAGAGGCATAGCCGTGTGTTAGTCTTGAAGCGGCCATTAGGTGTCAACATCATGATGGAGGGAGGCTTCATGGGATACTCTGGTGGAAACTTGAGCTTGCCGTGATAGACCCCTCCTTCAAGCCGAAAAGAACCTGTTCAGCTGACGAAATGGGGGACTACAGCAAAGTTTGTTACCTCGGTAAGGCGAATCGTCGGGGCCTGTGATTACGTAGTGCCACTCGAGGATGTTCGTAGGATTAGGGAAAGCTTTGATGTGAGGAACTGGCTCTTTAAGGAGCTGTTGCAGCTCTTTTTGTAATCTCTGTGAATAAATTTCAAGATCGCTAATTGTTAAGCATATCACAACACAAAAAAAAAAACCTATCTCCTGCTCGTACCACCACATACTGCTTCTTGGACATTACTAGTGCGTTTGTCCTACGACACTACGCGCGTCTTGGCGAAGTCTCAGGAGTTGGCGATTTTGTTGGCCGTGGCGAGAAATAGTATGAGAAATTGGCCAATTTCTTTGTGTTGCCTTGGCGACTAAGAAGAACCAGTTTAACCACCAAATCTGCCGCTCAAGTCATGCACTCCTTGTGGTGCATGAACTTCTGCAGCCTGTTGGCCTTGAGCTGGACCTTGACATTCTCATAATTAATTCGCCGCATCCGTCGCTCTTCCCTCTTGCGGGCGATTATCTCTTCAGCGCGCTTCTCCTTCAGCACGCCCAGTTCGCCGTACTGCTTCACCAACTGCACCACCAATACCGACGTTCGCGATTCCGCAGGTCGCGGACGCTGCTTGTAATACGTGCGGAAGGCTCGGTTGCCGATCGTTCGGCCATTATGAAGGATGAGCTCGGCTCCAGTCTCGGACAGAGTGATTCTGTTGAAAAGTGTATCAGCACTGGTTGGCTGGACAGCAAAGAAAGACAAAAAAAGGAGGGTCTCCTCCGCCCTTGGCTCTGGACATTCGGATGTCCAGCGCACGCAGCGAAAGGAACATGGTATGAATGAAAGTTGATTTTGAAGGATGGATAGAGACAAGCCCAATTGGCACACGGGCATGTCTAAGCTAATCCTTCGAAAAGTGGGATATCAGAGGAGGAAAGGTCATACCCAGTGTCGATAGAACCGTCGTCGTTGATGGTGATCAAAGCCCTCTGCTTATTTTCGCCATCATCTTCCTTCTCCGCTTCCTCTCCAAAATTGTAGAAATCATCGTACTCGTCGAGATCGTCTTCATAAAATTTGATTTTGCAGTGGCTCTTGTCAATCTGATCAAATCGTTAGAATAACCGCAGCCGAGATTACGTGGCAAAGGGTGTTACGTACCATGTGTGATCGAACAGCAGTTACGCTCTGATAGCCCTTGCCACAGTAGAGGCAAGTGTAACCAATTCCCACCTTTTCACCGAGATAAGTCATGAAGCCTTCGAGATCGACGACATTCTCCACCTCCGGGATGAAGAAGCTGAACTTGGTTCGCGTGTAGTCGAGGTTGGACTTAAGATCCTTGCTAACGTGTCCGTCGAACAAACACTCGTTGATCGGAATCGGTTGAGCTGTCTTCAGCCTCTCCTCAATCATTTCTTCTTCCGTCAACTGGGAGAGGAAAAAATAGCGATTAAAGTGTGAAAGGAATAAGAATGGGGGTAAATTGTGATTTATGAGGGTAGGCCTCAGCAAAGCTCTTTGGGTGAGAGTTTTCCACACATAATTTCGGTATGGTGCATGTAAACATCCTTGGCCAGTTATACTAGCACATAAAGGTGGGATGAGGTGGTTACCTCCGGTTCAGGATTCTCCTCATCTGATTCCACTTTTTGAATGGTGGGTGTGGCTTCCTCAAGAGAAATACCCAACTCATTCGCCGCTTGAGTAAGATTGATGGCGGCATTGCGGCCTTTTCCTTTGTGGAGTTTGTGTGATTTCTTTGAAGGCCTTTGCCTGCGGACAATCTAGTTGTTAGAGGCTTCATTATGATGAGAAAGTTATGAACCAATCACGTACTTGGCACTGAGGGCGTGACTGTCGAGAGCCGATTTCTCGATCTTAAGCGCCTTTACTTTCTCCTCAAAGGCCTGCTCGCTTACGGGTGGCAATCCAGACACCTTCCTCTTGAGGTTAAAGCAGTGCCACGGCGTGCGGTAGTGCGCTCGTTGAACCTCGGCCGTATCAAAGAAGAGACGGCACGTCATACACGTGTAGGTCTCCATCTTCAGAAATAAGAGATGGCTTGTTGGATGTGGCGGCTGCGACTGGTTAAGTTATGTACAGGGCCGCGGTTTAAAGAATACTGTAAGGCCGACTTCGCCGACTTCCTTCCTCCCTTCTTCCTTTCTTCCTCGATCCGAGGACGGATGGAGTTATCGAAGTTATGAAGGAAAACAAGAAAATTGATATTTTTCTGTAGACCAGATATTGTCCTTCAATAACGAGCCAGCTGCCATGGAGAAGGAACAAGACACACCCGCCTCCTATAACAACCAGAAGTGGCGCGCTGTGTTGAACTTTCTCAACAAAAGCAAACTGCACTTGGCATCCGCGCCTCTGTCTGACAAATTCGCCGTGTCGGCCGCTGCACGAGCGCTCCTTCACGAGCCTTCCATTGAGGCGGCCTTTTCAGCCGACCCTTGCTGTGGTCTGGATTCACTTGAGGGCGAGCAGCCGGCGATGGTCGTTAGAGCGGAGTTGTTTTGGTGGGCGTTCATCTCAACGGAACCAGGTGCTGCCCTCTCCTTCCTCGATGGGCAGCCCCATAAACGCCCTCCTTCACCTGAAGCAAGTTCGGCACAAGAGAACGAAAGAGAAGATGTGGACGAAGAAGCTCAAGAGCGCGCATTTGCCATCGTCGGGCGTCTCGTGCTCGAACTCGTGCCCGACATGAAAAAGCTCGGGGGGTTTGGCCGCCCGTTGCGGCTGATGGAGCTGCTATGGAGGCGCACACTCAGGGCTCTTGAATCCTCACCGCGGCCCATGACGGTCACTCGCCTCGCCACCGTGCGCACGCTGTTTACGGCCATGGACGTTTCGATCGAAAGTTTCGCCTCCTTTGGCGCGGGGGGCGTTTGGCGCATCATTCGTGCGCTTCCCCAAGGCATTCTTTTAATTTTTATATATCAAATAGTATTGGCGTACATAGTTGAGAATATACTATTGTCGATTCTCACTCGAATGATATCATTCCTTAGATGCGATAGACCAAGAAGAGTTTGTGCGGTATGTGCTGGCGTCGGACAGCACTGATATAGTTATGGGTAAAGACAAAAAAAAAGTCATGTTTGCCGAATAATTTTGATCATTTCGGTCTTACCTTTATCTCTGCAGATGGTCTATCTTTCAGCAAAATGCTTCAAAACAAATGGGGGATGTCGCTTGTCTGCGTATGTTGTTATAAGCAAAACCAGGAAAACAACGCAGGGATACTGTTCTAATATGCCCATGAAATTTCCACACAGATTCAGGAATTTTCGGCAATGCAGCTTCTCGGCCATCCCGAAGCTCGGATACGACAGGCGGCAATTTTGCTTATTTCTACAGATTTATTCCGTACCTTACGTGAACCCGATCACATGGACGAACTCTTCGCGGTAACTTCGGTTAAACAAATCAGCGGTAGAATAATAACCAACCAATTGCAACGCAGCATCTCCTTCAATGCGGCAAAGTGGAAACCGACTGTGAAGTCCAAAGACTCATCTATCGCGCCATTGACGAAAATATACATGATCGCAACTGTCCACTTTCGGAAGAGGTGGCAAACATGATACTCGAGTCATTTAGGCGGCGCGCTGAGGTTGCCTCATCTATCAATATTCTTTCTATTGGTTCTGGTTTACCGGAAGACTTTCTATATATTCACTTCTATATATTTCCTCCTCTCCAAATGGAGTTAGCGGGGAGAACTTTCATGGGTAGATGAAACGAGGGGCTGGTTGAGAGCCACTCATCGAATGCCAACGTAATCGGGCCGCACAGATTTCTTGCCATGTTTTTTCTTTTTCATTTCTTTTATTATCGTTCTAGTCTAACTAAAGCATGACGTGTCGTCAGTTTATCCGGCCAGCTTGTTGAAGCTATGTTGGGTCATCTATGCGAGGTGAGGAGCCTGCTGGATCTATCTGCAGATTTTATTGCAGTTTCGATGAAAATCGACGCATCTGTGATCAGCATTCTTCCTCCCGAGCTGCAGACGCGTATCGAATCGTTTCGAAAAGGTTTGTTTTCTACCTGTTAAACCCTACCCTTATTTCTTCTTCTGACAAGAAATTTGCAGTGAGAAAAAGAAGGAAAAATGCCTATTGGGCATTGGTGAGGTTGGCATTAAACGAAACTACGGGACAATTGGATCCAGTTGTGTGGTCAGCGTTACACCCAATGCTTCATTCCCAGTTATCGAAACAAAGGTGTGGTAGTGCTACAATGCAACAATCTCCCGATACTAACGTCCCCTGCCAACCGGTTGATGTGTAACATCAAGAGAAGGCGCGTGTAAGTTGGTTGCTCGCTTTCTTTCTGTCCAACGAGGCCGTATGAGTTCATCATCTGATGATGAGCGTGAAGGCGACGATCATATCATCAAGGACAGCGCTTTTCCACTGATCCGACAGATGATTGACCTGATTTCCGATCCAGAGGTAAGTGCCATACCAAAGCTCCCCTGGTTGCAACCTAAATTGTCTTATCACTCTCGCCTGCAACCAATTGGCATCAGCCACGAGTGAGACTCGCCGCCTGTAAGGCGATTAAGCGATTTTATTGGTGGTTTCTTCGTCGTGGCCGGGCCAAAGTGCTGGACCAGGTCAAGCGTGTTCTCGCGTTGGCCTCACTAGACGCCAATTGGGAGGTCGGATTGGCTGCTATATGTTCGCTGAAAGAGCTTATCGGGAATTGGGAAGCGACCCTTGAGGCTGTTTCAGCGGAATTTTCCACCAAAGGTATATATATATGTCACCTTGGTCGAGGGTGTAAAGCTAAGGACTCCCCGGGCGCTGCAGATGTGCAGCGAGCTCTAGAATCTATGGTCATCGGCCTTGGTGAGCACAAGACAGGCTCTTTCAAGACAAGAAAGAAGGAGAAGGAGAAGGAGAAG
>CDFF01071274.1:759-15091 GCA_000826265.1 Acanthamoeba culbertsoni
TTCCCTTCCCTTTCCCTTCCCTTTACGTGCGGGCTCATTGCTGAGGCCTTCGGCTTGGACCGCCATCCATCTGCAGCACCCCAAGAAGGCGACGACGCTTATCGAGACCCCGGAGCCCGACGAGCGGCTGTCCCACTTCTACCGATTCAAGCTCAAGGTGCCCGGCAAGCAGGTCGTCAAGTTCGTCGTCAAGTACGTCGTCGTCGTATAATTCATATAATTCATATAATTCCATGCGAGTGTCACTGACTGACTCCGGTTTCGCATGACAGGGAGCAGGAGTCCGCCGACGAGTCGTACTCGCTGCACAACATTACCCATGACCAAGTCCAGGAATGGACCGAAGCGGTATTTTTCCCCCCCTAGACTCGAATCCCCTTCGATTCCGGGTTGGCTCGACTTGGCCTATAACAAAATTGTGAACGCAGGGCTACATTCCGTCCGATGCGAAGAAGACGTTCAGCGCCATCCTCAAGCGAGCGGACAAGGCGGAGAAGCTCGGCAACAAGATCAGGGGACTGGAGGACTACCTGCGCTCCATCAATGAGGACATCACGCGCATCGACAGCTGCCTGGGCGCCATTGCCCAATCGCAGAGCAGCCTCTACTCGTAAACGCCCCCTCCCCCCCCCAATTTCACCTTTGTCGGTGACGTGTGGTTAGGAAATCAATCGTAGCATAACGTAACGTTGCTTATGTCTACCACACCCAATCGCCACAGAGAGCAGAGCAAGTTCAGGGACTTCTTCACTAAGGAACTGAACGAGACGAAGGCCGAACAGACCAAGGTGCAGCGCGAGCTGCAAGGCCTGAAGACCAAGCAGAACACCAACTCCAAGAAGAAGACCGACCTCGTCAACAGTGTGCGCTTCACCAAGGCCATCAAGCCTTCCGACGTCTCATCAGCCGTCACCACTGGTGGAGGACAGGGCGCAGCTGCCGTTCAAGTCATGGCGACCAGAGGCAAGTAAGTAACAAACTGTAGAGGTCTCAGGTGTGTGAAATGATTTAAAAAAAAAGATTTTTTTAAAAAAAACTTAAAACGAGGGTCTGCCTCCTCCCCCTAGAACAATGATGACTGTGGTAAAACACAGGGTATGTGACAATACAGGCACAAACTTGCAACGGGGAGCAAGGCAATTCACTGACTTAACAAACAAAATGGAAATCACTTAATCAAGAACAAAAAGAATTACAGAAATTGATAAACTGAGCGGTCGTCGTCCGTGAACTCGCCATCGAGGCCTGGCATGTTCACGAAGATGTCCCCCGCCTCCAAGAGCAACCGACAGACCTCCACGGCCTCGGCTCGCGACTCAGCGTGGCCCGATTGGAGCAGCCATTCCACGGCTTGGGCGCCTGAGCCAGACAACCAGTCAGACACTCTTCCCTGGGAAGGGAAAGAACGGATGGACGGAAGAAGAGGAAGCGCGCACCCTTGAAGCAGTTATCGAATCGCTTGAGGTTGTGCTTATGACTCCTCAGTTCGATTCCCTTACGCATCTTCTTGCCCAACTTCTTCAACTGCGCCATTTACTCAAATGTGTGAGAGCGTTGCAGTGGAACCAGCCTGCCAACTGGATACGCACGTCGACATCGGGCTTGCCCGGTCGCTTGATGGCCTGTGAGGCTTCTTTGTAGCCGAGTGCATCGTACGAGCGCGATCGCCGTATGGCCGACTGAGTCAACCAAGCATTATATGAATTTTCGTCCAATAGGGAGAGACCTCAACACGAATCCTCCGGACCAATCAAGAATAGCAAACTTACCTCCTCGGCCGTCCTTCGAAGTGTGTTTTGGCTCTTGCGCGGGGCGACGTAACTGCCGGCCTTGGACTTGCCGGCCCTGGCTCGCCGCTCGGTCTCGTCCTCCTCCGGCAGGATTATACTACCGCTCCCTAGGGCGTCGGTCGAGAGGGAGGACGTTCGCGAATCCGAGTCGTCCTCAATGTCGGCTGACCTGTGCTCTTCTCCTTCTGCTTTTCCAGCATCATCATCATCATCGTCATCGTCATCGTCTTTATCGAGCACCCATTCGGTCGACCCAGCTGAGCGGTTCGCTTTCGTCTTGTCGTTTTCGCTCTTGTGGAGAGTGGAGCGTCGAGCCACGATTGGGGCAGATGTGCCGAGCGACTCCTCGGACGGCGTGGAATCCTTGGTATCTCCGGAAGATTCCTTGGATTCCTTCTCGCCTTCTTGGGCGGCCTTGTCCTGCTCACCCTTGAGGTCGCGTCCGGAGCCTTCCTTTACCTTCACCGAAACCCGATTGGCTCGCTTTGACCTCCGCTTCTCCCGATTGGTCTCCTTCTCCACTTCGTCCCCGTCCTTCTTCTTCGTCCTCGATGAGCTCCTAGGCAGAGACTTGCCGCTGCCGCTGCCCTCGTCCGCCAACGAGGGCTCCCCTCCCGCCAGCTCCTCCCTCTCCCTCTCTTCCCTGAGTTTCTTCGCTTCTTTCTTTTCCTTTCGTTCTTTCGTCGCGTCGTCCTTCTCGTCCTTCTCTTTGTCGCGCTTGGTCTTCTTCTCCTTCTTCTCCTTCTCGCCCGTCCCCGTCCCCGTCCCCTTGCTGCTGCTGCTGTTGCGGCTCCCGCTGGTGGTGGCCGCCGAACTGGTGGAGCCGCCGACCGCCACACTGCTGTGTTCCTGTTGTTCGCTGGATGAGCGGAGGACGTGGACGGTGCGCCGCTTCTTCTTTCGCTCCTTCTTCTTCCGCTCGGCCTCGTCTCTGTCCCCCTCCCCGCCTTCGCTCTTCTTCGCTTTCTTGCGGCCGTCCTTTCCTTGCGGGAACGTGTCGACACTTCCGGAGCTGCCGCTCGTGTAATCATCCGCCAATCGGTATCGCGCCACGACTCCGTCGCCGCCGGTATCCTGGTCGCTCTCGCTCTCCGTGTGGGCGAGCCGCTCCCTCACCCTCTTGGCGCGCTCCCGCTCCTCGGCCCGCATGCGCTCCTCGTAGGCCCTGTAGGTCTCCATCAGCTCGTCCTTCTCTTCGGACAGGCTCCGCATCGCGGCCTCGAGGTCCTGCGCGCGCCGCTCGGCCTCGCGCCGTTCGCGCGCCCACTGCTCCCGCTCGGCCTCGAATTGGGCGCGCTCCGCGTCGAGTGCCGCTTTTTCGTCGACATGCTTGGCCGCGCGGACCAGCAGCTGGTGCTTCTCCTCGAGCAGGGACACGGACCTGTCCTTCTCCTTCTCCGCCTCGGAACGCCAGTAGTCGACCATCTCCTTCTCCTTGTGCAGCTTGGCGATTTCCACCCGCATCCTGTTAACAGGTACCCATCATGTTGAGTCTCTCCAATCGCGCGTGCGCTACGTGTATAATGGATTTACAGGAAATTTCAGGGAATGGGAGGAAGGGATGCCTACTTCTTGGAGTCTTCGATGAGGGCGATGAGTTCCTTCTCGATCATCTCTTTGGCCCTCTTGAGATTGTCGCGCTCCTTTTCGGCATGCTTCCTGAGCTCCTCTTCCTTCTCCTTCTCGATCTTCAGTCGGATGACCAGCCGCTCAAAGTCCTCGCCCTCCTCCTGCATCGCATTACCACGCAACAATCAGCCCTGTGTTAAGGAAACGAAAACGAAAACGAAAAGGCGGGAGGGGGGGCGGCGGAGAAGTACGAGATTGTAGAAATCGGAAGAGGGCTCGATGTCGCCCTTCGCCTTGGTCTTCTTGTGCAGAAGGCGCCGTGTGGCCTTATCGAGGACGGTCTCCCTTTCCCTGTCCTTCTCCTTCGCGCCGTCCTTCGCGGGAAGCTCGATAAGCTCGCGCTCGCGCTTCTCCTGCTGCTCCTTCTCTTTCAGCTTCTCCTTCCGCTCGCGCTCCTTCCTTTCCTTCTCGCGCTTCTGCTCTTCCGTCTCGATCTCGGGCACGGTCCAGGCCGACAGCACCTTCTCCAAATGCTTCAGATCATCCTGAATTTGCATAGAGAGTGCATTGTTAGCGTTCCAATAATGATATACTGAATTGGTGAAGGGAGAGAGATACGTGAAGTTCCGGAGATTGCATAAGCCCGCGAATCTTGTCCAAGTTGCGGTGGAGATAGAAGTGGATAATGTCCAACCAATCAGCTCGCTGCTCGCGCTCGTCCCTGCGCGTGTGGCCGTCGCTCGACCCCGTCGAATGCATTCCTGTCGACACCTGCGCCTGCTGGCCTGCTTCGGAAACGGAGGCCTGCGTCGGCCTCTTAAGGTGGGCACGATCGTCACCATCGCTGGATAGCCGAGGCACAGACGCGTCGTCCCGCTGACGGTCATTAAGCGACGCGGCCCGCTCCATGGTCTCGCCCGTCTCATCCGGACAGTCGCCCCGAAGGTCGGGGGCGGAACGCGCAGCCTAGAATATTGTTGCATTGCAACAAGGGGTGAGTTCTACACGTACGTCTTTGACAAAGAGCCCTCGTGTTACCAATCCCAAGGGAACAACCGGGACCGACGGAACAGTGCCGGAGAGGGACGTGGGCCGCGAATGCTCGATCGTTCCTGTCCGCGCCCTTGCCTGCTGCGTAGGACGAGTCAAGTCAGGGCCGAAATTTCCTCATCAGAGGTCAGAGAAAAGAACGAAAGAGATATATAAAGACCAAAAGAAAGAGAAAAAGTGCAGGTTGGGGGGGAGGGGGCAGAAGAGGGTGGATAGAAAGAAGGGTACTCTAGGGGAGAGGAGCGCAACGTTGTTCTTCCAATCCTGCAGCTGGTGGATGCGTTCGCCAGTCTTCGCCAGGAGAGGATTGGAGATGTCCTTTAACACGCGTTCCTGGAATGCCTGACGTTGCTTCTGCTCGAGCCGCACGATCTCCTCCTCGTTTGGCACGGTCTGCGAGATGGTGCGCTGGTGTCAGTAAGGAATCCGAAACATCGATAAAGACCTGGTACATACCGATGCCTGAGTGAAGAATTCGAGTAATCCAGCCGCGTGCAAATCAATAAAGTCGTTCATGGGCATCATGTATGACTCGGCCTTGTCACTGTTTATCACATCGAGTCGTCCATCGTTGATCAGCGCCTCTACGCTGATTGGGGGGTTTTGGCGGGAAGGGGGAGGGGAGGAATGAGGCATACCTGAACCTGAGCCCGTTGGCCATCATCTGCATAACCTTGGAGATGAGGATGAGGGCACGCAGGGCGATGGGTCCAGGTGCTGCTTCCACCACCGCAAACTTGTGCGGAGAGAAAATGGCGGGGCAGAAGAATCGAAGGAACAAGAGGCCACCTGTAATGTTTTGTTTGTTGGTTGGTTGTGTTTCATATAAATTTGTATATACCACAGGGAACAAAGGGTCACCCAAAACGAACCGACTGCAGAGAGATTCTGACGAATTTGCTTGCTGTCGGGAAACTTGCGCACGGCTGACATTTGCACGTACTCGCATACGTGCCTCACGAACCTAACATGTTGCAAGGTAACCGGTTACATCTCGCTAGCGGCAAGTGACTCAAGCACAAGTGCATACACAGGACAGTCTTCAATGGACTTTGTGATTGTGGTAAAGAAGAGCTCGCAGTAAGAAACCAGTCGCTTAAGATTTTCGTCGTAGTTGTCATCAGGTTTGAGCCTATCAAGATTAAAATGGTATGTCAACAAAAAAAAAGAAAAAGAAAAAAGAAAAAAGAAAAATGCTAAACGCACTTAAGCGGATCGATCTCTAGACGAGGATTGGAGATGCAGACTTCGTGTACGATTTTGCGCAGCGTCATCTGCAGATATTTTGTGCCGACGTGCTGCAGTGTAGCGGAGAGCATCTTGGCGGCTGCACTGTTACTTCGGAACAGAGTGGCCGGTGATTCTAAGGAAAGTTGTAGTTTAAGAAACAAACAAACATGTCAGTTTCATCCTAAATAGACAGAATTCTGCAAAAACGAGTTCTCTTCGCAGAGAAGACACTGACCTGTTCCATCAACTTCCTTGTCGATAAGGGACTTCAGTAGTTCGAGAAGAAGTTGAGCCTGAACGGTTCCCATATGAGCTCACCAGAAAAGTAACTCCCCGTGCGGCGAAAGCAACGTACGTTGGGGCCCTTCGTGTAGAAATAGTGGACTGAAGCATCGACAAGCACCGTTGCCTCGCTGCCAGTATCGACCGATTCATAGAGGGAGTGCAACACGGCAAAATCGCCACGCACCAACATCTGTGCAACCACACCAGAACGGCAGTTGTGACCGCGGAGTTAAAAAACCACGATAATTATTTTCGTTTTGTTAGGTGTCTGGTACTTTGACGGACATAAATCCATAACAAAAACTTAAATCTTGAGGCTTGAGCCGAGGGGAGGAGGGCTGTGGTCTGACGTACGCGTATGAAGTCTGCCTCACGTTCTGCACGGTGAAGACGGTGATTCTTTTTCCCGCCTTCCTCGGCTTCGCCACCCGAAAGACGCAAAGGCGCAGAGGCCAAGTTTGCTTCAGGTTGTTTGACTGCCTCCAAGCTGGTATGAGCCGAGTCAGAGGAAGGTAAGACATAGCCCGACCCAGAACTTATGGGAGTTGCTGCTCCATCTCCAATCGCAACTCCCGCCGCTTGGGGCGGCTGGGAGGCGTCGGTCATGGCTAAATCTTAGGCAAGAAAAGAAAGAAACGTTCTTCTTCAAGGAGCGAAAATACGAAAATACGAAAAAAGCGACGAGAGAAATGAAAGCGACAACGGTTTGGGTCGACACAAGAACAAGGAAACTCCCAACTATTAACTATGAACGAAGAACGCACACAAGAACAACAGTTCTTTTCCTCTTTGCTCTTGAAGAATAAGAATAAGAAGTCCTATCCTTTTTTTCAGTAACAAACAACCTCGTGGTTCCGTGTTGGAAAGTCCTGAATGAAAAAACAAGAAAAAAGTATCGGGCTTTTTGTTGGCCTACTGCGAAGAGAGAGCGAGGCGGACGGTGGCAAACATAATGAACACACGCAGGACTGGTATTCTTCTGGTGGCTGTCCTACTGCTGGCTGCCCAATGTATGGCCAGCATCGTATCTAAGGAGCAGGCCTTCACGGACGCGCAACTACAAGCTCTGCAGGATCTCTATCAGTCCACCGGCGGGTCCAACTGGATTAACAGCACTGGTTGGAGTTCCAACAACGGCGACCCTTGTGGACGCAAGGCCGGAAACAGCCCCTGGTTCGTTATAATTGCCCCCACTATTAGTTAAGAAACGTCTAAGCTCTCGTGAAGGTACGGAGTATACTGTTCAGGCGGCTTCGTGACCAAGTTGAAGCTGGACAAGAACGGGCTCGGTGGACTTCTTCCTGAATCTATCAGCAACCTCTACTACGTCGAAGGCCTGCACCTCGTTGGCAACATGCTAATCGGTAATATTCCCCGCTCGCTGGGCGACATTCAAACTCTGCAGACCCTCGACCTGCGCAGTAACCACTTCAGCGGATCTATTCCTCCTTTCGGAGCTAACTCGACCAGCTTGACCTATCTCTATCTGGGTTACAATCAATTAAGTGGAGGCATTCCGTCCAGCTTCCAGAGCCTCACTGCCTTGGCCGAGCTAGACCTCAGCAACAACAGGCTCACCGGGCCGGTCCCCGAGTGGCTTGCTTCACTGGCCCTCACTTCGTTGTGGGTTCCCAACAACAACCTCAGTGGACAATTCCCTCTAAAGCTGTGCCGCTCGCTCATCCTGTGTTCAGCCGCCTTCAATCCGCACCTCATGTGCCCTTCGATGGACTGCACCTGCGGCGCAATGCAGTCCTGCAACTGCAACACGCTTTGCCAACACTCCAGCCAGTGCAACGGCCTCTGCACCAAGTGTGTTGGCGCCACACCTTTCATGAATGGCTATTGCCAGTAAGGATGTCTTAAATTTAAATTTATCAGGCTCTATTTTTCCGAAGGTTTCACATAATTTCTACAACCAACAGAAAATCTTCATCTGCTATGAATACGCGAGGAGCTATGCTGCGGGCAACCTGTGGCAGACAAGCGCTCGCACAACATTTTGCACCATGCTCCGTCGCATCTACTCGCATCAATTTCATTTCTTGCAAATCTCACCACAATCGTAACCCTTACACTTCGGGAACATCGGCGAACACGGACCCCAAAGCCTCTTCAACCTTGGAATGGCTGGAAAAGGTTGAAGGGAAACTGCAGCGAGGAGGTAAAAAGTTGGCTGAGGCTGCTCAGCAGCGGACGCAGCGGGCATTGCGTGGTGAGCTTACCACGGCTGTCCGTTCTGGAAATATTGCTGAAGCAGAGCGCATGTGGACGGAACTGCGTGCCCGTTCTGGGGCTAAGATGGATGAATCGAGTTGTCATGCCTTGATGAATGCTTATGCTCAACGCGGCCACCTCCGCCGCACCCTCGCCGTATATTCGCGCATGAAAGAGATGCGAGTACGCCCTTCAGCCTACACCTTCTCGATCATCTTCAACGCCTACGCCAACTTGGCTCAACCTTCACCATCCTACTTGCCTCGTCTCAAGTTGCTGAAGGAGGAGGACATGCCACGGTAAGCTGGACTCTGCTTCTGTGGCTCGTCTCTGCCCTCTCTGCCTAATCCGGCCGTTCCCTTCCAGATATGGCGTAACTGCCACCGTGGAGATCTACAACGTGCTTCTCAAGGCCTATCTCGCTCTCGACCCCGAGAAGAGCCACGAAGGTATTCATGTCTTCGTTTTACATCGTAGGGGAAATAAGAAATTCACTGGCGCTTGTAGAGGTCAAAAGGTTGATAGCTGAAATGAAGGCAAACGGGCTTCAGCCTGATGACGTCACCTACACCTTGTGGATGGCTACCGCCGCCCGCGGCGTTCAGAGTACGATGCATGCACAGGATACCGTTCTGGGTTTGTGCTCACCCTCTCATCCGCCCCCTCCTCAGACAAGCCCAAGGCGAAGGTCGATGTGGCCGCCGCGTTCGAGGTTTGGGAAGAGATGAAGAAGAATCGGATGCGACCGAACCTGCGAGGCTACAACGAGCTCCTCAGCATTTGCAAGGATGGAAGCCATGAAGATCGCAACATTGCCTTAGAGGTTCCACTCGCTTCCACACGCGACCTCTTTCGAGGGGGGGAGGTGCGGGTTTGTGTATGGCTCACGCTCGTGTGTGTGTGTGTGTGTGCTACGGGGCGCCAGTTGTACAAGGAGATGCTCGTGGAGGGGATCACCCCAGATCACCATACCTTCGATATTCTGCTGATGACGTGCTGGCGCCAGCGCCGCTTTGACCTGGCCAACGAGCTTTTCGATAAGGCCGTCGAGCTCAGTTCGCAGGTATCGCTCGCCATCGTCTTCTTCCCACCTCTCCCGTTTATTCCGTTCCACTTTCCTCCTTTTGTTAAAATCAATGGTTCTATTTTGTTTCTCATAAGTCAGAAGCGAAAGTCACACACAAATCCGACAGACAGAAGAAACCGAGCGTGACAATCGACACGCATCTGTGCAACTCGGCGTTGCGCGTGTGCACCCGCGTAGAGGCCACGCGACACCGCGCCAGCTCCCGATCGGATGGCCAGGAGTATATCCTGGGGGTCATTTCCAAGGTGCGCGGGTGTTCCTGTCACTACTGGAGTCGTCGTCTTCGTATCATTCCTCCTCCGCTCATTCATGTGGCTGCCCCAGATATTGAAAGTGATGTCCCGTAAGCGAGTGCTGTATGATGAGGAGACCTACGCCCTCCTCATCTCTGCCTATTCCCGAGCGGGCGCAACTGATAAGGCCAAGCAAATATTCGGAGAGATGCAAAAGAAGGTACCGTCCTTCTGCCTAAATTTTTCGGTGGCCGAAGAGTAACGGACTGTCTCTTTCTGTAGGATCTCCCAATTTCCAAGAAAACCATCGGCGCTCTTGTTGTAGCCGCGAGAGAAGCCGACGATATCGAGGTGAACAACAACAACAACAACAACGAAGAACGCTTTTGTTTGCTCATCACACAAAATATTTCGCACAGGGGGCAAAAAGAGCTCTGGAATTGGCTAAGAATCGACGTGTCCGACTGCCCGAGTCACTTGTCGAGGACGCGCGCAGGATATACTACAAGCACAAGCTTTATAAGGAGTGGGCTCGTGCGCAGCAGGAACTCTCTGAGCTGATTGCGCCCAACAGTGCTCAACGAGAAACAATGGAGAACAAAGAGAGTGCGTTTGAGCTCGATGAGGAAGTTGATGAGGAGGTAGACTCTGCAACCGGCGGAAGAGCCAAGACGGTGAAGAGCGCGGAACGACAGCGAATGGGGACTGATTTTAACACAAAGAAGGCGAGGATGTCAAAGGAGCGGAAAGAGCGCAGCGAACCAAAAGGGGGAAGGACACGTACCAAGACGAATCTACATTCATAATAAACGATGTCTTTGCCACTGCTGCAATCAACGCGACCCCATTAAAAATAGATAATACAAACACGAGCACAGTGCTTACGCCAAAGAAAATAAAATGAAGTCTCACTGGTCTACCTTTCATGCCCGTACTTCTGTATGGATTATTCACAGTGAAGAGGAGTGACAATGGCACCCTTATGAGGAAGGTTCTTGTATTAATCTTCAACGTCCGAACCACCCTCAAAGCAAATTGAAAAGCGGAACGTTGTGTCATGTGGGTTTACGCTTTCAGTCTCTTCCTCTTCCTCACCTTCACTAACTGATACTTCGCTGGTTTCCAATTCACTGCCATGGGGGACGAAGAGCTGGGAGACTGCTTCCTCTGCGCTTTCGTCCAGAGACACATCACTCCCCTCAGGCTCAAAATTCTCTTCAACTGCTTCCTCAACACCTTCACTCTCCGCCTGGGGACCCACCGCTCTTGGTGTTTCTCGTTCTGCTGCAGCCAGAGATTGCTGTATGCCGTGGAGGAGAGTGAGGTGGTGGAGCTTTCGCTGTAGCAGGTCTTTGCGCATCCACGCCAACTTTCTGCGTAGGGCAAGAGTTGCACGCACTGCCTCCCATCGCCGCCACAACAACTTGCGCCACTTCAGCAGCTCGACTGCGTCAACTTTGTTTTCTCCTCCTTCCATCTTTCGCGCCAAATGTTTTCCTTCCTGAAAGAATATTCTCTGGCCCTCTTAACCAGCATCATTTATTGGCTGGGCACGCTCCTGTAACACACACGCTCGATGGCGTTGAGAATGTTCTGCGAGTTGACCATGGCCTCGTCCTCTAGATTCCACGTGTAAGGCATGGGCACATCGGCTCCAGTGACCCTCTCCGGGGGAGCATCGAGATAGTCGAAGCAGTCTGCGGAGATAGGTCGTTAACAACCGTCCAGGTGAGCACAGGCGTAAAGGATGGAGGCGTACACTCATTGGCAAGAGAAATGATCTCGGAGCCAATGCCGCACTGAGGCCAGCCCTCCTCGACGGTCACGAACCGGCTGGTCTTCTGAATGGATGTGACGATGGTCTCTACATCCAGCGGACGCAGGCTGCGGAGGTTGACCACCTCCACGTTGATGCCCTTCTCAGCGGCCTTCTGGGCGGCCTCGAGGGCGACGCCAACCATGCGGGAGAATGTGAAGACGGTGATGTCGCTGCCCGCGCGTTCGATGTGGGCCTTGCCGATGTCGAGCACGAAGTCCTTGCTCTGGGCCTCGGGGCTCAGCTCGTAGGTCTCGTTGTAGCCTATCTCGCTTTCGAGGCACACAACGGGGTTGGGGTCCCTGATGGCAGCCTTTTATGTCGACGGAGTCAGATCACATGAAGAGAGAAAGCGATGATTGGTCGCAAGAAAGGAGTAACCTTGAGGAGGCCCTTGGCGTCATTGCAGTTCCAGGGGGCGATGACCTTGAGGCCGGGCACGGACGAATACCAGGCACCGAAGCACTGGGAGTGCTGAGCGCCGACGGAGCGGGGAGGGCCGTTGGGGCCACGGAAGACGATGGGCACGGTGTACATGCCGCCGGACATGTATCGCAGCTTGGCAGCCGAGTTCACTACGTGATCGATGGCTTGCATCGAGAAGTTGAAAGTCATGAATTCCACGATGGGAACCAGGCCCGACATGGCAGCACCCACGCCGAGACCAGTGAAACCGGCCTCGGTGATGGGGGTGTCCACCACACGCTCGCGGCCATACTTTTCCATCAGCCCCTTAGATACCTGGAAATGAAGACAGAATTACGATGAATTATTTTTAGGCGCGCGTCTGTGTGAAAGACCAATGCAGCCATCTTCAAGTTGTCCAAACCTTGTAGGCACCCTGATACTGAGCGACTTCTTCGCCGAACATCACAACGCGAGAATCTCGCTCCATCTCTTCGTCAATGGCCTCACGCAGGGCCTCACGCACCGTCATCTAAACGAATTGTTAACTATGCATTTGAGATTAAACCGAAGTGCATGCTGCAGCACTCACCTTCTTGGGCTCCACAGCCGTGGCGAAGGCTCGCGACCGCAGAACGACAGAGGCGAGGAGGCTAGACCTCGCATTGGTCGTGGAGGCAAGTCTAGCAAAAGACGAAGCTGATGAGAGTGTGCGCCGCATCCTCGGTCTGTGCTGTGGGACACCGTTCTGGGCTTCTCACGTTCCGGTATTTACCGTTCATTCGTCACTCTCCGTGGAGGAAGTTTGAGGAAAGCTAGAAAACACACAAGAAAAAAACCACAAACTACGAAGATCATCACAAGTCCAATGCAGCGAGTTGGTGCGGCTGGAGTACTGCGGAGCTGCAGGACCAACATTTATGCAAATGGTTTGATCTCTCCAAGCACTTCCACCACAAAATTCACCGGCGGATGGGGTGACATGTGGAAGCGAGGAGCGGCCAAGAAGACAGGCGGCTCGTCCAAGAACGGCCGTACCTCGCGACCCAAGTACCTTGGCCCCAAGCGTTCCGACGGAGAGGAGGTGCAGGCCGGCGAGATTCTTCTGCGCCAGCGCGGCACCCGCATTCATCCAGGTGCTGGAGTGGGCCGTGGTCGTGACCACACACTCTATGCTAAAATTCCTGGCATTGTTTCCTACACCACCTCTCACTTCCCTGTGCCTGACCGTCGCCTTCTCAACGTTATTCCTCTGTCTGTCGCTCTTCCCCGTCGTGTCGCCGCTCTACGCGATCGTCCCTCTCAGCTCTAAAACCTTAATAAAAACGCTTTGCTGCTTTTGTTTATTTCTTTCGTGATTTGAATGTGTCTTGTTTGGTTTTGTTGCACCTGGTAAGACTCGCACAACCAGCTCGGAAAGAAGAAACAAAAGTCCTTCATTTTGTACTCTCTTTTATTCCCTTTCTAATGCTGGGACATCGTTGGCCCCCATGCCTCCTCGTGCTACTGTCCTGCTGCCATGTAACAAGTTATGTGTCCCCATGGACATCCATTGGCGCACGCCCATTGATCCCAACGCAGCCATTTCGAGCAAGCAGCAAAAACAGTGGGGCACGGTGGATGGAGGCGTTGTGAGCGAGGGACATGTTGACCAGATCGTGGTCCAGTTGCTCAATCGTACTATTCTCCGAATTACTTCTTCTGCTTCAGATCCACAGTGTGGTGTCGTGGCCGAGCCTCGAATGAAGAAATGAGAAAAGAATGAAGAAACTTTCGGAGACTCTTAGGAATCAAAAAGAAAAGACCGCACAGAAGGACTCCTGTCCTTTGTGGCGCGGTGTCGAGCGACGAGACTGCTGCTTGTTAGGACAGACTGACCAACAGTTTCATGGATATACGTTTTACCCCCGAGGAAAGGGAAGCATGGAAAGAAGATGAGTTTTTCGCTGGTGCACCCGCTGTAAACCGACAGCTGCCATACCAACAGGTGCCACAAGATGACAAGCTCATCAGCAACGGCTGCACCGAAGGTGGTACTGTGGAGGAGTTCGAATACCGAGTGACCGCCTGGCGGTGGTGGGTGTTGTTCGTCTTTTCCTTCGCCTCCTTCATGCAGTCACTAGTGTGGTTCACTTTCTCGTCAGTGCCCAAAGTAGCCAAGGAATACTATCCGGGTATACTTATTCCTGCCTCCTCCTCTGTTATCGGGCTGAGCCAGAACCTGCCAGAAAATGAGTGGTACGCTCATCATTCTACGCAATGAAACACACGCAGGAGTGGATGAGAGCACGATAGACTTGCTACTGAACTGGGGCGCCATCATCTTCATCCCCGTGCTTCCCTACGTATCGTGGCTACAAACACGCCCCAACGGTCTCCTCATCGCCTTCTGGCAGGTGCCTCAACATCTGAGATGAGGATGATGATCATAAAATGGTCATGGCCACCGAACGCTGATGCATTGCTGTTCATGTCCGCAGGGCAACGCCTTAGTCTTTTTGGGCTCTCTGGTTCGCACGATTCCCTGCTGGGCCCCGGCGGATCTTCGCGGGAATTTCTATATGCAGTGGACACTTCACATTGGTCCGCTTGCCCCTCCCTCTGATATTACTTGCCATTCAGGTGCTAAATGTATATTGGTTAAAAAAAA
>CDFF01071280.1:0-17973 GCA_000826265.1 Acanthamoeba culbertsoni
AGTACATTTTCAGTGAATAATGTTATTACAATTTTCCGAATGAAATATAGGACGGGCAAGTATTTCGCTACCGAGCACTTTGACGTGAAACCCGACATTCTTGTCTTCGCGAAGGCGATCGCTTCCGGGTAATTACAAAAATGAGACCAATCGGATTAATGGAAAGCTGATCAATCGCTCAATCAACAATTCTCCTTTTTTTTTTTCAACAGTTTCCCGCTATCGGGTCTTGCCGCCAGCAAGGATATCCACAAGCATTGGCAGCAGGGTATGCCCTAATTTGGATTACCATGAACCAGGGTTCCATTGCAACTGACTTTCCAAATAAGGTTCGCACGGCGGTACCTACGGTGCCAATGCCGTTGCCTGCGCGGCCGGCGTCGCCACTCAGAGGGTCATCAAGGAGGAGAAGCTCGTCGAAAATGCCGTTGTATGTCAAACCTACCTTATCTGATATTGCATTGCAACCGTTCCAACTCACACTTTCCTTATTACTCAGGTTCGCGGCGATCAGCTCACCAAGTTGCTGCATCAGCTCAAGGACAAGTATCCGCAGATCGCAGACGTGAGAGGCCCCGGCCTCATGATTGGTGTCGAGTTCTTCGATGAGAGAGACAACGAATATCCCTTCCCTGGGCACGATTCCAAGCACACTGTGAAGCCCGGCTTCGCCGGCGCGCTCACCAAGAACTGCCTCAAGCACGACATGCTCATTCTCAACACCGGGTAGGATCATTTCATTCTTGGTGGTTGCATGGGAACACTAGAGAGAATTGATCATTGGACTTGTTTTTGTTGTGCACAGCGCGCACGAGACTCTGCGGTTCATTCCTCCTCTTACGGTAAGTGCGGAGGAGATCGAGATGGGCGTGGAGATCTTCGAGAAGGGTCTCAAGGAGACTCTCAAGGACTACGCCAACTGAAGGCCTTCTCGCCACACTTGGTCTTTATCGTCATAAACGGCGCCATTTTTATTCACCTGCGGGCGTTCTTTTATGCACACGAAGGAGGGGGGAATGGTCAAGAATCACGCCCTTAGACTGTTTTGTTTCTTCTTTATTTTTTTTTATTTTTTTTTTGTGCTCCTTGTGAGGACATTTGAGCGAATCCCGTTCGCGTTCACAGCTGCCGCTTCAGGGCTGGCGCGCTCGCTCGCCTGACGTTTGTCCGACCAGCCTCATCGCTCTCCTCCAGCACACGGTCGCGCCGAGTGTGCTGATTGGTCGATCGAGCTTCGCTGAAGCAGAGCAGCACCTCTTTCATTTCCTCCACCAATTTCGTCTGGAACACGACCGTGCATATATAAGTTCATCTATCTATCTATCTATCTATCTATCTATCTATCTATCTATCTATCTATCTATATACAGTTGTATCGTTGTCATGCGACTCTTTCGGCGTACCTGTCGCAACGGAAGGCGCGAGACGTGCAACGGGACGTACTGAAGGTCGAGCTCGCGCAGACGGTCGCCGTCGCGCTCCGTGGGTGACGCGAAGACGACCAGCGGTACGAGTTCGTCGAGCGAGAGAAGGAAAACCTCCACACGCCCTAAGCTCGCCACGTCGACTAGCAGCGCATCGAAGGCTGAATATAAGGAAAGAGACGCACGTTTATCAAATTATCAAATCAAATCGCAAATAATGTAAAGGTATATTTTATGGTTCCGTTTTTTTTTTAAATAGGAAAAAAATGGCGAATAAATGTGCTTGCCTTTGGTCGGAGAGTCTCCGTCGTCGTGAAGGGCAGCTATGAACTCCTGGCGTGAATTCGCTAATATAACCTGTCGACACTGTTAATTTAAGTAACTTGGTTGCAATGTATCCATAAAGGTGACGAAAAGCGTACGGAAGCGCCTGCACGTGTGAGTAGATCGCGGAGCAATAGCCCATTCGTGTTATTCGAGAAAAATATCAAGAAATTCTTTCCTTGTAATTCCGCCGTTGGCTCCATCGGAGTTTGTGCTGGACCAATAGGAACTGTAAAGAGAATAAGCAATACACGTCAGCAAAAGCCATTTGGGAGCAATTTTGCAGCCTCTACTTACGTCTCGTACGGATGGTGAAGTGGAAGGAGAAGCCGGAGGTGTCGCCGTTTCCAATATCGCTCTCTGCCCAAACGCGTCCTCCAAACAATTTACACAACTTTTTACAAATATAGAGTCCTGGTTTTACACGTGTAGAATGTGAGATTTCGATGAAATTTCACTACCAACTCTTTTGTTTTCCCAACGCACCGAGCCCACCGCCGCCGTATTGGAAGGCGTGGACGGCGTTGCCGTAGGAGAAAGGCTGGAAGAGCTGCTGGAGGTTCTCTTCTTCGATCACCCGTCCTGTGGCCTGCACGCGGAAGTGAAGCATGACCTGCGTTTCGGTCCCCTTCTCCTGCTTCATCGTCTTCGTCGTCATCGTCTTCTTCTTGTCGTCCACTTCCCCGGAGACCTTCTCGTGGGCCTCCTTTGCCTTTTCCTGTTTTTTGTCGACACCGACTACAGGAGGCGGCCAATGGGGGCGTACGACTCGCGGGTGTATGTGACTTCGGCTACGCATGTTTACGCGATTGGGCAACGTGTCTGCGTCTGTGTCTGCTTCCGATTGGTCGTAGTCAACGTTGTCCGCCACAGCAGCGATGTCCGGCAGCGAACACGACAGTCGCGCATCGCCAGCGCCTGATGTCGAATCCGACACTGAGTGGCGTCGACGCAGCGCAAAAGACCACGAACCCGATGGCTGAAGAGACGCTGCATAGGCCGTCAGCGGAGAAGATGATGATGATGATGATGATGATGATGATGATGATGATGAGAACGATGAGGACGACGAGGACGAGAATGATGATGATGATGGTGATGGTGATGATGATGAGGACGAGGGTGAGGTCTCGTCGGAGACGAGGGAGGAAGATGAGGAGGGGGAGGACAGCGAGGAGACGGTGATGATAACTTCGCCGGACTCTGCCAGACGGAGAGAGTGGGACACCAGGTTGAAGACGACCTGCTGCAGACGCAGCGCGTCCGTCACCAACTGGCGCGGCACATCGGGCCTCAACACGTACGCCAGGTTCACCCCTTCAAGCAAGAGAAAGTGGTTGATAAAAACATATCTCAGAGAGAGAGAGAGAGAAGGGCCAACCCTTTGCGGCTGCTTGAGATTCCAGAGAGCGGAAACACGATTCGATGACGTGTTCCAATGAGCTCACGTTTGCATCCTGGAAAATACGGAGAATGAGGATCGTCCGAAATTCCAGCAAAAACGGGCGGGAAGGGTCAGTCGCGGTACCAAGGGGACTTTCATGGCCTTGAGCTTGGAGAGGTCGAGCACGTCGTTGACCAGCGAGAGCAGCGTCTCAGACGAGTCCTGGATGTCCTTCACGCACTCGCGCTGCTGGTCGCTCATGTCCGTGTCCTCCATGAGGGACGCCATGCCCATGATACCATTCAGCGGCGTTCGCAGCTCGTGACTGGCCACGGCCAGAAAGGAATCCTTCATCTTGTCGATTTCGCTGTAGAGCGCATAGTTGGAATTTTTTGTAGAGCGAGGTAAGAAATAGCGGAAGGAAAGGTGGAATGTGAAGAATGGAGCTACCGCATCTGGGCGTTTTTGGAACGAAGCTCGCGATTGGCTAGCCTAAGTCTGTCGACAAGCAGGACGTTCTCGATGGTGTTCATGAGTTGGGATGTTAGGATCCGAACTAGCCGCAACCGATCGTCACTGAACACGCCCGCCGTGGAGCCGTGTTCGAGGTAGACCATGCCTCGGGGCGTTTCCTTGATGGCCATTGGCACGCACAGCACCGAGTGAGGCTGCCGCCTCACCACATATTCGTCGGAGTCGAAACGCCGGTCTCCAAGCACATCGTGCAACAGCACAACACCTTAAGTTGGTCGACAAGAAATGAGCCAATCGGCTTCGTTGCCGAAACAAATTCTCGGGGGGGGGAAGGAGCAGTACTATTGGTGCGCCAGCAGTAGTTAAGAACACGATTGGGCAGATCAGAGCTATCGCCGTTGTAGGGAACCTTCACCACTTTCACTCTTACCAGTGTCTATCATGGATATCCGTTGGATGCGAATTCAAGTGCTACTACGTATTAATATAGGTTGCAATGCAATGCAACGCACCGTTCTGGCGGCCTTCGCTTTGGCCCGCACAAAGAGCGTACCGGGTTTTTTATTCTCATCCGATTCACTTCCTCTCGAACTGTCGCTACTATCCGATGTCTCGTCTTCCACTAGCAGCAGTGATCCCTGCGTTGACATGCTGCGTTACATACTAATCAAGGGCGTTTCGGATTTTTTCTAACGGAAATTTCAAACCCTTGTTGCTCCGGTATTGGTTACGATGAGCTCCATGAGTGACGTCAGCAGCTCGCTTAGCTTGAGCTTAGACGATAGATATTGCGTGGCTTGCACCACCGCGTCCAAGTCAAGCGCGCTGTTGGTTTGTCGTGAGTGCATTCCTTGCGTTCCAAGAATTCTTGACATGGGAGCATTACCTGGAAATAAATGCCGTAGTGGTATATTGGTTGCTATGTTGCGTGAGGGTGCGCGCCAGCGGCGGGGTCGACGGGGTTGCCGCGGCTTGCGTCGCGCTGCGCCGGCGCGCGACGGCGCGCGCCCCCCACTTGGCGAAGCAGTGAGCCGACTCCGCGGCGGCCTGATCGGCCATCGCGCGCAGCACCTGCCAGGAGAGCTCCTTGGCGAGGGCGGCGTCCTGCAGGAAGCCATTGTCCATCGCCATCGTGAAGGCCGTCTCGTAAGCACCCACGATCTCCGACAGCCTACCGCTGTCGCGCCCCCCGCTCCGTTCGCGCTCTTCCACCCACATCCGTTCGGCCTGTCACACACACACACACACACACACAGGTCAGGGTGTGAAATCGGTCTGTAGTGGGAGCCTTCCTTAAGGTGGCGGTACCTCGACGAGGAGGTACTGGTGGGCGAAGTTGATGGGGGCGGAGTCGGCCCACTGCTTGAGCTTGACCTGGTTCTCGGCCACGATGCGCAGGTACGACTCGTACTCGTCCCTGGCCAGCACCGGCGGGGCGTCCGCGCTGCCGCTGTCGGCGGCGGTCGGGCCGGCGGAGGCGGTCAGCGCGTGGTGATGGGCCGTGCGCTCCCTGCGCCTCTTCTTGCGCTGCTTCTCGAGCGACTTGCGGCGGGCGTTGACCTTCTTGAGCTCCAGGTTCTTCTCGGCATCGAGCCAGTCCGAGGCGAGCTCGCGCATGCGGTGCTTGGGCGCGACGAAGCTCTGCGAGGCCTTGCACAGCGCCAGCAGCGTGAGCGAGTACGCGAAATGGAACTCTGGCCAAGAAGAGTGTTGCATTGTAACAAGGTATGTGAGGAATGTGAATGTAGCAGACAACTCCGATAGGCGGGGAAGGAAGTACCGACTTCTTCCTTGAATTGGCCGATAAAGGAGAGCCGTTTGAGGGCTTCCTGGCCGGAGCGAAGCGCTTCTCGGTAGCGTCCCATGATGTACATGTAATGCATCTTTACCGTGTGATGTTGCGCTGCAACCGCAAACGTACGAGACCGTTGGTTGGAATCGACAGTGTAGGCAATTCGAGCTGCAGGAAATTTAACAAAATACCGATGGGCATGGGTCTGCTGGCGGTTTCCATGTAGCGCTCGTATTCCTCTTCCGATTCGTCCACCGTGATGTCCATTAGAAGTTTCGCATAGCGTTCGATGGTCACCAACATCTTCAACACGTCCGTCCAGCCCGTCTCCGACGAATACATCCGATAGGGGCCTAATTCGTTGGTATTCAAGTTATTTTCACTTACTTTCATTTTTCTTGTGCGTTTTTTTTGTTTGTGTTAAACAAAATTTCTATATATACATATATACATTAAAGATCCATTTTATCTTATATAGAACCAATCGTACCGACTGAAGCAACGAGCTGCGGCAGCGGAGCGGAGCACCAAAGGGCGCCGACCAGGTTGTACGCGCAGCCGGTGCCGAAGGCGGGGTTGCCGCCCGCAACGGCATGCTTGAACCCGGTTTCGAGTCCCTGCACCGACTCTCGCAGCGGATACTTGAGCCAGTTGAGATAGGCTGGCCATCGGACAAACACACAAAAACGATGTAAAAGAAAAGAAAATGAAAAGAAATAAGGGGAAAGGGGGGGAGGCGGTACAGTAGAAAATCTCCCACACTTCGCCGCGGTCGGCGAAGCGCGAGTGCGCGTAGTGCTTCTCGCACAGGTTGATCGCCAATTGGCCCCACTCGAACGCCTCTCCGAACTATCGATCAACATATTAATTTGTGTTGATATGGATATGGATATGGATATGGATATGGATATGGATATGGATATGGATATGGATATGGATATGGATATGGATATGGATATGGATATTACAATTTATACATGGCTCTATTTCCATCTTTGCATTCTGAACTGGTTCAGAATAAATCGTTTTCGCAAAATTGAGAGAGAATCAATCATGATGGTGTCACCTTTTTCGGGATGGCGCATCCGACCCATCCGTACCACACGTAGAGGAGAGACGTGTGAGCCACATGCCCGTATTGGATACTCGTTTTCACCTAATAGACGAATTTTCATTGAATTTTCATCATCATCATCATCATCAACAACAACACGAAGACTCACCCCCGTGGCCAATGCGTAGGTATAAGCGTTGGGTTTCACGAAGTAATAACCGACGGCCATTTTGCTGATGAGTCGTTGAATCGCCTGATGTAGCGCAAGAGGTGCGCGACGTTCAGAAAAAATTCAAGATAGGCTGGTAGAAAAACAGAGGAAATTTGCCTTGGCTCGCTCGTCCGTCGCGGGCGGGTCGTTCAGCAGGTCGCTAATTTGCCGATTGGCCAGCAGCTCATTGACCTCCTCAACCGCGCGCTGCACCATCGCGTCATCGGGGTCGGCAGGCATCTGCAGGCCGAGCGACGCGAGCCCTTCCAAACCATACGTTATCATGTCCTGAATGTCGACAAATAGGGAGTCACCAACAAGGAAACAAGGAAAACGTAGGAAAAAAAGAGGAAAAAAGTACGTCGTAGCGTTGCATGCATGTCGACATTTGGTTTCGTTGGATGTAAACTTCGTTACGCTCCCAGGCGTCGTTGGCGTGCTGAAGCACCGTCCCGAAGAGCCGCTCCGCTTCGTCCACATTCTTGCTCAGGTACTCGCACTGCGCCCCCTCTGGAGCAATGAAGGGGTTCCGATGTTACATTCGATTGCAACCTACGTTGCAATGTAGCCAGATGACAAGGCATACCAATGTAGAGTTGAAACGCGAGTTTGTGTTGTGCCTCCCAAGCGTCCGCAGGAAGCATTGCAATTCCTTGCCCCGCTACTTTCCTCGCCATTTCGTATGCTATATGTTGACAAAATATTTCATATTAATAAAGGATAATATGTATATATATATATATATATATATTAATACTAGTTTGTATTATATATAACGCGCGCACCCATTGAGTTTTTGCCTTTGACGGTGGCCTTGAGGTTGAGGCGAGCGATGGTGAGGCGAAGCTCCGGATCGCTGATGAGGTCAGCCGCTTCGCTGAAGTGATACACCACATCGAAGATATCGAACCGCGGCTGATCGCCCGTCGGCCCCTCCTGCTTTCGATTCCATGTCTGCTGCTGAATATATCATAGGATATCCATTTGCGTCCCGTAAGTTGTGTTGTTCTCCTTTTCCTTTTCCTAAACATTTTCTTTTATACTTTTTATAATTTTTATTTTTTTCTGTAGATAATTATGGGAGGGGGAGTGCGTGTACAGAAACGTCCTCGTTGATGTTGACTTTGGACATGAGGAACTGAGCCACTTCGAGATGCATGCGCTTGTTCTGTTCGGGCGGCACGCACTCGTAGGCCGCCTGCTGCACTCGATCGTGGAGGAATCGATACTCGAAATCGCCCGAACGCATGACGAACCCTATTGGTGCCATTATTATTATTATTATTTATTATTTATTATTTATTATTATTATTATTATTGAATATCCATTTAGTCGATTCTTTCTTATACAAGAAAAGAAAAGAAAAGAAAAGAAAAGAAAAGAAAACGAACAGGGGAGCGGAAAGGGCGCGTGCCTTGGTGAAGGGTTTGCCAGAGGAGGTTTTCGACGGTCTCGAGAGGCCTGTCCACGAACTCGGCCACGTCACGCGCATCGAAGCGGCCGCCAAAGAAGGCAGCAACCTCCAGCAGTTCGAGTGTCTAGAAAACAATTGTTGTGTCGTTGACACGATGTATATCACATATATATAAATAACAAAAAAATAAAAATAAAAAATAAAAAGATACATTAAAAGATTCATACCTCGCTGGGCAGCTTGCGCAAGTCCTGGGCCATAAATTCGACCACATTGTCGGTGTATTGCATTCCCTCGATTTTCTCCAAATCCCACTGCCAGCAGCCTCGCTCATAGTCGAACCACTACCCAACACGAGAAAAATAAACAAATAAATAAATAAATATATTATATTATATTATAAGATTTGGGGGGAGGAAACAAAAACAAGAACAGGGGGAGGAACGCAACGATGAGTTCGGTTTGGTAGAGCTTGGTGAGGAAGCTGATGGTGAAGAAGGGATTGCCCTTCGTCTTGGTGTAGGTCAGCTCCGAAAGCTTGAGGGTCTCCTCGGGCGCGTGCCCGTAATGCAGGACGTCCGCCACCATCTTATTGACGTCCGCCAATCCGAGAGGCTGAAAACACAGGGAAATAAGAGTGAAAGTTCCAAGAAATCTGAGTGAAAGGACGGTTCACCTGCAACAGAATGGTGTTGCATGGGACGCCTTTATTCCGTATCTCGTCGAGAAGCATCCACAGCGGGTGGCTCGGACTGGTCACTTCGTTATCACGATAGCCGCCCACGAGAAGCAGCGGCCCGCTGCCTTGAGCAGGCGTGCGACACACCTGTAACACGAAATTAAAGTGATGGTTTGGAGATATTATTTTAATGATAATAATTTCCTAAAATGCGAATCTATGATCCGAATGACAACTGCAGAATAACTGTTTGAAAAGCGGAAAAGGGGGGAAAAACAAATGATTACGATTTTTTGGAGGAGTTGGAATGATGGCTGGTCTGCCCAATGGAGATCGTCCAAGAACATGATGAGTGGGAGGCCAGGCTTCATGCTGCATGGTAACGGAGAAAATAATCAATATCATACAATAATTATCAGAATATTACTGCGAGAACGCACCTGGAAAAGACGTCAATGAGGCGAGTGAAGAGCTGGTTATAGAGATTCTGCATTTCTGACATTCCGAGGTCCAATTCCACAGCGGGCTGCTCGCCAATGAGCAGCTCGAGGCTCGGAATGACATAAACGAGCATCTGGCCGTGCGTGCCGACCGCGTCACGCAGCTTCTCCCGCATGCGACTCACATGCTCCTCATCGTCTGCCAATATCTTTGGGGGGAGCGAAAAAGAAAGAAAGAAAAGAAATGAGAAGAGAGAACTGAAGAAATGGAAGAAGAAATTGTAAACCTGATGAATTATATCGGAAAACGCTGTCACGATGGCAGAATAGGGTACGTCGCGCTTGTTAAAGTCGTACTTGCCGGCCATGAAGTAGGCATGTTGCTTGACCTCGCGAAGTTGGCCCACCAGGGACGTCTTGCCTACGCCCGAGTAGCCCGCCACGAGTAACACCTAATAAAAATTCCAGTTATGTTAACACTTTCGAGCTAATCATATTTTACATTCCAGAAATTAAGCGAACCTGGTTGCGGTGCTGTAGTGCAGAGAACGAGCGGTAGATATCGTTCAGTCTCGATATCTCCTCTTCACGGCCGTACAGCTTGTTAGGGAAGGCAAACACGTCCGAGACATCGTCTCTTCCCGGCACGAAGGCCCTTTCGGCCTCCTCGATTTGGGCGAGTAGCCCGAGTCCCTGCGCGGGGTCGCTCTGCGCCAACCGCTCTGCCGACGCGCGGGCTTCTATGAGCTCCTGGCAGCGCTGTAGGTCGGCCACCAGGCCGAGGCTGCTCTGGTAGCGGGTCTCCACGGACTTGGACAGTAACCTGTTAATGACCGCAGACAGGCAGCGCGGCACGCGCAGGTCGATCTCGTGGGCCAGCGCCGGCTGCTTGGCCATGTGCGCGTGCATCATGCGCACGGCCGACCGCTCGCGAAAGGGGGGGACCCCACAGAGCAGCTCGTAGAAGGTCGCCCCGAGGGAGTAAAAGTCGCTGCGGTAGTCCACGGAGCGCGTTGCGCTGCCCGTGGCCGAAGAAGCCGCGGAGTCCACGGTGGTGCTGCGCAGGGAGAGCTCAGGGGGCAGGTAGGCGAGCGAGCCCAGAACATGATGCACGGCGGTCTGCGAGCCCAGAGTCTGTGCAGACGTGGTGTCTTTGGATCGTATGACAACGGAGGCGATGCCAAAGTCGGAGATCTTCACCACGCCGGTGCTCTTGTTCCATATGATATTGTGTGGCTGAACAGCAGAATTTCGTTATTTGGGCATACAAATAATGAGATAAACAAAGTAAATCGCAATGAAATTCCAATTCCATTAAAATTCCGAAAGGTAAGGGAGGTTGAGGGTTGCGGTGCCTTCAGGTCCTTGTGGACCACCGAGCGACTGTGGATGTGGCCGAGAGTACGGGCGATGGACAACGCCAGCATAAGGAAGTGCTTCAGGCCCTCGGTTCCCTGACTGGCAAAGGAACCCTCTCTGGACAGCCACTTGTCGAGGGAGAGGCCGCCGAAGTCCTCTAACACCAGGGCTTCCACACCCGGACGCGACAGACGCGCGACGACACGAACCACTCCGTCAACGTCGCAGAGAGAAGCAACGACTTGGTGTTCATGGTGGAAATTGGTGAGATGGCGCGGGAGCGGTAGGGAGACGTTCAACACCTTCACCCGCACCAGTTGCCCCACCTCCAAGGTCTTTGCTTCATTTCCATCTCTCTCTCTGTCGTCTTCACTCGCCGTTCCGCTGTCGCCTTTTTTCTTTTCTTGCTCGGGGCTATCTTCGTCGCCTAGTGTTCTCTTGTCATGGGCCTGCTTCTCTTCGGAGAGAAATGCCACTGCAGTGGGGCTTCCTTTGCCCCTTGTCGTCCGTCTGCGTCGTACGACGCGGCAACAAAACACTACCGAGTGAGCACCTCGGTCCACATCGGAGGTGGCTAGCTCAAACCCCTCGCTTCGCAGCCACGCCTCCGTCTCCTCCATCGCAGGAAAGAGAAGACGATCCTTTTGGGTGATATTTTGAGTTTCTTTTCTTCTTGCTCCCTTCGCTTTTCCTGCGGACTTCTGGCAACAAAACCATTGGCGGAAGGAAACTGTGTTGAGCTTGTGTCGTAGAACCCATGAACCAGTTAACGTTTGCCTAGTTTCTCTTCAACCCAGCAAGGCCTGTTACAGAACACCATCTATCATCAGGTGGCGCGCGTAACGAGGGGCGTTTGGTAGGAAAGCGTCACCTTGTGGTGGGAGAGAGGGCAGCAAGGGGTACTCCTCTCCATAATCAAAGAGCAACTCCGTACCTGTGTTGGAGTCACACACGGGGGGGGGCTGGTTTTGAGAACTAAAGACATGTGCTGCCTTTCCAGCGTGCACGCATGCACCACGAACCTGCCGCGATGTCATGCAAAGCGAAGAAGCCTATTCGCTGTACCCCGCGCACCGTGACCGGTTTGGCCTCCAAGTTGCGGTACTGCTTGCTATGGTTGGCAAACCTGTACGCGCGCGGTTGAGGTTCAACCTTTTCGTCACCATGATGTCATCCGAAGGCCTTGCGGTTACGCGAGGTGGTGGTGAGCTCACCGAAGCTTGTTGCCGATTCGCCAGGCATCGATAGAGTAATGCCTGTTGAGGATGAAGTCGTACGACCACCTGCCGGAAGCGTCCGTAATGCTGCCACGGGTTCCCGCATCTTCGTCGGTGATTAACTAGAGATGGGAACGAGGTCAGATCCTCCCTCTTCTACATGAGCCATCTTAAGCCGTACCTCTCCCGCATACTCGCCAATGAACTCGCCTCTGGCGATGGGTTCACCCGCGAACACGCCCCATTGGCCCAGCCGCGAATTAATCCCCAGAAGCAGCCGCTATCCCCCCAAATCAACCAATCGAATCTACTCAGCTCTCCCCTCCTCTCCCCAAGCTAGCTTGGAGTCGACAAAACCAAGAGAGAAGCTTGCATGACTTACCTTGGACATGCCGCTAAGCATCGGCGTGTTCATGCAGCACGGGATGCCCGGCTGGGGCGACGTGTCCGCACCACACTTGCGGCACAGCTCCGACATGCACTCCCTACCGGCGGCGAAGCAAGGACACTAGACACACACACACACACACAATGACTCGTACTACCATTGCTACTACTACTCTCCCCCGGCCCCTTGTCCTGTTCCTGCCACAGAGGCTACCTTTTGAGTGCGGCAGGTATTAAGCTTGTCTCCGCATCGACAGCCGCGCCAGCGGGCATGACAGTTCGATGCGCAAAGGCACCATATCTCGCATCCCGTGCCTTGGGTTGGCGGGTGTAAAGGTAAAAATACGTGAATTTTCCGTGAGACCGATGAATCTGTTCGATCTTCGTACCGTTGCGTATGCAGTGGCAGGAGACCGAGCATTGACCCACACACTCGCAGGGCCTATAAACGTCCGAGGGTCCCTGTCTGAGCCTCTTCTGCATAGGGTTTTGATATATATATATATATATATAAATAGATATAAGAAGTGTGTTGCCCAGATAATAAATAAAACCCAATCAAATATACCTGTGCCTCTGCCTTTGCCGCTCTTGTAAGTTTCCCTACCAAAAATCACATTCCATCAATAAACGATTCACCTATTCGTTTCCAGAAACTACTACTGCTTTCTTTCTTTCTTTTTTTTTTTTTTGCACTCCCACAGTGGAGATAAGAAAACTCCGGAACTCCGGAGTACCCTTTCGAGTTGGCAAGGCCTTGGCCTGGTGTCGCTCGACGTCGCGCAGCAGGGCCTCCTCGTTCTCGTAGTAGTAGCGCGCCACGGCGTTGCAGGGGAACCGCGGCGGGCCCAAGTCCAGCGATATGCTGCAGAAGTCCGGACCCCACGTCATGTACGACAGCAGGAAGCCTTGGCGCCGCTTCGGGTCGAGCTCGATGGCGGGGGCGGTCGCGAGGGAAGACAACGGGTCGCTGCCCGGGTCGAGAAGCTGAAGGTGAAGAAGAGCGCAGCTCGAGCCGCAGGCGGCCGACTGACCCTTCGCCACGTCGTCCTTCGAGGGAATATCAAGGGGCAAATGCCTAGTCTCCGTCTACACGATGATATTTTCGTTAAATAACAAAATGTGTTAAAATTTGTTTGTTGTTTGTTTTTTGTTTTTTGTTTTTTGTTTTTTGTTCGATTATAAATGGGGAGGCTAACGTTTCCATGAATAGTGCAGTCTATCTCGAGACATACGCGGCAAAACCAGTCAGCCAAGTGATCAGGGTCGGCATAGCTGGGGACCGTGGATAATTCAATACAATTAAAAAAAAAAAAAAATAGAAGGAAAAGGTACTTTGCGCGTCGGAAGGAAGGGAATAGTTTGATGAGCCTGATCAACACAATAAGCTTGAGATGCAAACATAAGAAGAAATTAATAATAGATAGATAAATAAAAACAAACCTGTCCTTTACAACATCGGTAGTGTAACCGAAGACCTCACAAAAGGCCTCCGCAATGAAATCGCCATTTCTCGACAGCTGGCCGCATTGATCCACCACCGCTCGTAGAATCTCATCGTGTTGTTTCTACAAGTTTAATATATTAATAATTCTGGTGATTTCCTCTGCATAAAGGTACATGTATGATATATTTATATTTATACCTTCCACTGTAACCCCATATGGTTACTCCATAGCCCATGGGGGTAGTGGGTTTCCCAGGACTCGTTGCGAAGCCTCACCTCTTGCAGGCGACCGTCCTTATCTTCGACGGCTGGGATATACGGGAGCACTTTCGGTTCCGTCGTCTTGAGTTACCATCATTTGTTCATAGAAACCCAAACCATTCCAACATTAAACACTCGTATCATTACATTGATGGAGATGACGTATTTTGTGGTGGTCTTGAGAGACGATGTATAAAAACAAAATAAACAATCCCCTGTGTTGGAGGTGTGGGTAAAGATGATACTGACACTTACCCCCAATTGTCCTTTCACAGGTTGATACGCTCTGCCCCGAGGCAGGATGGTCACGGGAGCAAGTAGAATGGGTTCTGGCATGCAAGGAAGGAAAAGGGAAGGTCACGAAGTGCTGGGAAAAGCTGCCAGACAGCGCACCGCCACAAGGCTCTATGTCGCTGAGGAGGACGTCAGTGGGTACGCTCTCAACTGCTGCCTTGTGGGGTGTGCCCCGTGCCCCCGTGTGTTCCTCGCTTGCTTCCTGCATCGCCCACAGAGTAAACCCCCCGCATTTCTTTAGCAATTGGTACCCTCCTTAAGGCGGATGCACGACTTCATTATTGCCTGCTCATGCACGAGTTTATGTATGAGGCCAACTATGAGCTCCTTCACATCGTTCGCCGCAGCGCGGCGCCGTTTCCCTGCGCTCTCTTCATCTCCGTCGCTTTCCTCCTCCTCCTCCTCATAATCTTCTTCATAATCTCCTATCTCTAAGAGCTCAAAAGCCTCCATCTGTTTTTTGCACGCGTTTTTCTTTATAAATTGTGAATGCCAGATAGGGAATATGTTACCTCAAGTACAGGTGGAGGAACAAGAAGTGGGAACCAACATTATGAACATAATGTTATTGATGGTACAAAAGAGGTTCTTTTCTTCAAGAAAGTAGCAAGGTGCTCCTTCTTTACAATGGACTCCTACATAGCGGCTGTTTAGTAGCCCGAGGCGATGAGGTAGTCAGCGAGCTTCTCCACCACATTGGCGCACTGGCCGGGCTGGATCTTCTCGTCGTAGACGGCGATGAGCACAGCCTTGCCAGTCTTCACACAGCAAGCGCCGCAAGAAGCCTTCTTGGCGTAGACAGAGCGCTCGTCAGCCTTGAGGGTCAGGTACTTGACACCACCGAGGTTGACACCAGAGGCCCTGATAGCGTCGGGGTTCTGTAGTGTTACATCACAAAGGGGTTAAGATTTCGTCGAAGATCAAACAGTTACGAAGAAGAAGAAGAAGAAGCCGTACAGTGAAGGCGGCGACGAGAGCCTTGGCCTCGTCAGCCGAAACGCTGAAACCAGCAGAGCTAGCCCAGTTGCCTCCGTCGTGACCGACAATGGCGGCCTTGGTCACAGCACCAGTGCCGACGAGGTTGGTGTCCACATACGTCTGCCACGACATCTTCTCTAAAGGACGGGTTGTGTGAAGGGTTTTGAAGGGTGAGCTGCTTTAGTGCTGCGTTGGTGTTGGAGAGTACAAAAGAAAAGACCAGACGGCCCCCTCCTCGTCCTTTCTGTTGTCGCAGTTCACTGGAAGGGCGCGGCGGACTTTTCCTCTCTCCGCACTGGCCATTCACCCCTCGACCGCCCTCTTACACACATACACACTCACCCCTCTTCGCGCCAATCACGGCCCGCCATCCCACCTGGTCGCCCTGCAGCACTGAATTTGTGGTATTGCGCGGCTGTTTTTTTAAAAATAAAAGGGAATTACCGAAACAGTGCTCGCCAGGTAACCTGTCGCAT
This sequence comes from Acanthamoeba culbertsoni, assembly GCA_000826265.1. Classification (NCBI taxonomy): domain Eukaryota; phylum Discosea; order Longamoebia; family Acanthamoebidae; genus Acanthamoeba; species Acanthamoeba culbertsoni. The sequence continues at coordinate 15,617 of CDFF01071280.1, forward strand.
TTCAACCCCACGTTGCACCGCTCTTGCTATTCGTCGGACACGAGCGCTGCCTGGGAACCAAAGAACAGAGAAGAAAGCCTATCAGTGCAGCATTGAATGTCGACAGAGAAAGGAAGACAACCCAGAGAAAGAATGGGAACGGAAAGGCACGAGGACTTAACAAGCTCAGAAGACTGAGTTTCTTTCTTTCTTCTTTCTCTTCTGGCCAGCTTTACCTCTCCTGATTTTCTTTCCCGCTCTTTTGGTCCTTTTTTTTCCCCCTCTCTTACCGCTCGCGCGCCCTGCAGCCGGTCTAGAGCAGGCCCTGCTTCTTGAGGAGCTCGTAGGTCTTCTTCGAGTACACGTTGCCCTCGGCATCCTCGTACTCCTCTTCCTCTTCGGGCTTCCACTGTGTCGTCTGCTGGTCCTCCTTGAGCTTCTCCCACACTGCGTAAAAGGATATAGAGAAGCACGTCAGCGATGCGGAGGAGGAGGAGGAGGAGGAGGAGCGAGGGAAGGGGCAAAGAGGTCGAAGCGTACAGTCCTGAGCGTCCTTGATCTTAGTGATCTCGTGGAAGTGCTTGGTGTTGGGGATGCCCAGGCATCGCATGCCATGAGCGTGCCGCCACTCCTGGAAGTGTCGTTCGAAGGCGCGACGGCCCTGGTACGACTGGTTGCCGCAAATCTCGCACTGGTACATGATGCCCAGTCCGTGGAGCTTGTACAGCCAATAGGGAATGGGTTTGCCGTCCCAACCAACCGGATAGTTCTGCTTGCCCACCACCACTTCTTCCTCTTCTTCTGACTCGGCCTCCACGTCCGAACCCTCCTCTTCCTCAAGCTCAGCCTGTAGAGCAGAGGCAGTTCACGTTTATAAGCATCGGTTACAACGTAACAACGGAGAATCAGAGATGAGTCTTCAGCATGCCAACGTACCAAAATTTCGTCAACTGTTCTGCTCTGCTTCTTCTCAACGTGCTGCTTGGTGGCTTCGATCTTGTCCTGGCACGACAAGGCCAGCTTTCGGATCTTGCACTCGAGCACGGTGACCTGTGTGTGTGTGTGTGTGTGGTGTGTGTGTGTGTGTGTGCACATTTCCCAAACGCAAAACAGTTAGCCTTCACACAAATGGCAAATGGTTCTTCTGTCAAGACTCCACCTGCTTGTAGAAGGCCGGGCTGGTTTTGGCCGTCTCGGCCTTCTTTCCCTTCTTCTTCTTTCTCCTCCTGTTCCCGTTTCCTCCTGAGGCGGCCAACAGTGACGAATCGATCGCCTCAATGGGAAGATCCCTGTTTGCCGATTGTTTGATTAAAAAGTCATCCCACAAAAGATACGGCCGCAAGGCTGCAGGAATGTACCGCAGAAGGAAGAGGCGCGCGGCTCTCTCTTCGAGCGTGCCTCCGCAAATGAGTCCCCTGTTCTGCAGTTCCTTCTTCAGACGTTCAAGCCCCACCCCTTCCAGTTCCTGAGCAGAGCTGAAATTCTGCACGCGTTAACGACACAGGTTGTAAAACGGTTAACTGCTTCAGTTGAAATTCACAAACCCTCCCCCTCCGCAAAGAGGCAGACAGACAGACAGACAGACAGATGTGAACCTTAAGGTTGATCGGCTGATCGTCGGGGATGTGAATTTTCACGGCCGGTTCGGGCTTCTCCGAAGCCGCTGCGCTGTTTCCGTTGGCCACGGGCGCCGGACCATCGTCGATATCGTCCAGCGAGGATGAAGTGGCGGTGGAGGAGGGGGCGGGGGGCGGTGCGTCGTCCAAATCGATCGCGTCCAAGTCAGTGGTTTTCCCGCCAGTGCTCTCCGTTTTCACCGCAGCCGACTGAGGGAGTGGAGAGCAGGATGAATGGAATTTATTAGGCCTTTCTCTTTCCGGAATAGAGGGGAAGATCTCATCTGTTGCTTACCTCAGGTTTGTTTTCCGATGCATTTTCCTTCTCTTCTGTTTCGGCATTGGCCCAGCTCCAGCCATCGGCCCAGCGCTTCTGTACCAACTCCTCGGCTCCCTTGAGTATGATATCGATGTTGGTAAGCGGCTTGGCTCGTCGGTGCCACGTGATGAGGTACTCCAGCAGTAGCTGTAAATAGCTAGTAAAATGAACACACCACACGCACGCACGCGCACACACGAAACACATGAGCTTGTGTAAATAAATCAAAGAAAAAGGAGTGAGCAGCGCGAACTTGCGGTAGGGCTGGTCCTTGGTTTCGGTCTTGTCATCGAATAGGTAAAAAGTCTTCAGATAGTCGATGTAATCCATGGATCTGCCCTTGTTGTGTTTGAGATTAAGGAAATTCAAGTAGTGCTCGTGAAGATCCAGGAAACGACCGAAACTCTCCTCACCGGTGAACTGCGACACTGAGGAAAGAATAA
>CDFF01071280.1:24007-41054 GCA_000826265.1 Acanthamoeba culbertsoni
AGAGAGAGAGAGAGAGAGAGAGAGAGATGGTGATGGATGAAATGGAACTTGGGAAGTGAAGATTACGAACATACCTGGGACTCCTTCATGCCCGAGGTGAACATGGCCCGGAAGTGTTCACTGCGTCCGCACAAAAGAGCCTAGAAGGCAAGCACAGAGTTCTCAGCAAACCCAGCTAATCCGTGAAACTAGGCACAGTTTCGCACCTTGTGGGCCGGTATCAACTCTCCTTCAGCGGCAATCTTGATATCTGAAAACTTAGGATTTCTGACCATGAGCTGCAGGTCCTTGTTGAATGTGTACGAGTCATCGATCAATTCTGCTTTTCTCTCCCCTTTTTGTTCTTTCTCTTCCTCTTCGTCGTCTTCGTTCCCCAGGGAGATGGTGCTTTCAGTTCGTCCGCTTTCGGCCGCGTCAGTGGCTGTTTCCGGGGTTGTTTCACTCTCGCCGAGCTCGGATGTAACCAGGGACGACTGGAATGGCGTTAACGAGAGCGAAGCGTCCTTTTCCGTGCCTTCCGACGTAGCGGTCTGGAGCAGAAGCGGTTGTCCGGTGGATCGCTTTATCCCCGGATGCGCAGCACTGGTCAGCACGCGTTGATCGTGCTGGGCCAGGGCAACCACGCGGTCCGGATCGGCCAATGCCAACTGCGCTAAGTTGTCCTCGCTGAGGATAAACCGCACCACAGTCTCGTGCAGATGCTCTTTGTGGTGGGTGGAACCCCACATCGGCCTGTCGAGCACCTGCTGCCATCGTTCTAGGACATTTGCCACATTCAGCTGGTTCTTGAACAGTTCCTCACATCTGGAGAAAGAATGAACATGGAGGGCGGTTAAAGAAATGCGGTGAGAACAGACTAATTGCTGGCTCAGAGAGCGAAATCACCGCTTCTCAAGGATTTTGCAGTCATATATGCTGCTGACTTGAAGCAAGTTCAAGAGCAAACCTACAAGCGATAAGGATAAGCGCCTGGGTTGACAGAGTTGACGTTGGAAAGAAGAAATAGTACTAGAAAAGCCCTATTACGCACCTAAGTCAATGCTGCGACGAGTGGTGTCTGTATAGAGGTAATAGAGGAACTCGCCCAGCGTGGGATAGTCCATGCCATCCACGTACAGGTCTTGAAGCTCCTTATCCTCTGTAATTCGAGCCGCCAGCTTGGGACAACGTGCCGCTAGGACAACCTGGTGTATACCACGCGGTTAGAGAAGGTCGACCGGTTGGAAATCCAACATTTCGTGCCTTATGGCAGGGAAAGGGAGGTCGCGTTGGCTCTTGACAGCAGTGAATATTTATGTCAACGAAGTCTCCATGATCGCAGAATAGCTTCTCCATGTCATGCCTAGCGGAGAAGACCATGGACGACTCTCAGCTCGCCAATCGACGCAGCGCCCCCACCCACCCACCCACAAGAATAGTGACACACATGCATACCGCAGGAGAGAGATGGCGGGGTCCATGCCGGCCACCACGATGGTATGATAAAATCCGCTGGCAATATGCTCCACGTATTGGCTCACCAACGAGTCAACTAGTCGCGGAATGTCTTGATCTGCTTTATCGCCGTGGCCTGTTTTGCATGTTCCGCGATTGGGAGAGGTTTGGATATGAAGTTGTGGCGCTCAAAGGAAGGACAAGTGGGTCGAGGTTAGTACCGAGAGCGCCCTGAGAACCGGCCCCGAAGGTATACACGCGGCCGGCATCAGTAAGCACTGTCGTGTGGTAAGCACCGCATGATACTGAAACCACTCGCTTTCCTTCCAATGCTGTCACACGCTGAGGCTCGCCCGTCTGTTTCCGATCGGTGCGCCCTGAAGCAACCAACCACTGAGCGATGCACAGTGCGCCATGTTATGCAGCATTGGCGGTACCCAGTTGATTAAACAAGGATGAGCCCCATGTGTAGAGTTCACCTGAAGACGTGATGCAGGCCATATGGAATGGTCCACATGCCACCGCAGACATCTTCAGTCCCTTCAAGGCAGCAACTTCGAGCGGCGTCTTCAATTGAAGCGTCTGAATGAGGTAACAGGAATTGGGAACGAAGATAATGCTACTTATGGCGCACCTGTTGCACGGTAATGGTATGGCCCAGCGGACCGATGCCAAATGTCCACAAGGCACCATCGTCGGTTATAGCAGCTTGTGAAGTATGAGCCATACATCCGATGGCGCTTAAAACCAAGGCCAAGTTGCGTACCCGAATACATTTGACCCACAGCAATGTAGACCACTGGGCGACCGCTAAAGTCCAGCAACTTCCAGTTGGACTCATAAGTGATATCAGAACCTTCAATAACTGAGGCCGAAAAGACTAACAAACAAAACATATGGGCGTAAGCACAAAGACGGGCACAGTGAAGATAGGGATGGCACTACACCGTTTCCGTTCTCAAGTAGCACCAAGATATGGTCGTCGGCACAGGCAATCTGAGATAACATGCAAACGCCTTAGTACATCTAATCGAGGGTGCACCGCAGCACGTGTAGCGCGAACCTGTTTGATTGTCACCGACAAGTCCTCATTGGGAAAGGGAAGTTTCAGAAGATTATTGTTGTTGTTTATCACCAACCCAGAGCCGGACTCGGTGACAAAGCCCGTGCAACGCTGACCGCAAGATACTTGTTTGAACTTGTGCTTATTGAGAAGCGATTTGATGTGGTCCGACCGGCCCTCGTCGATGTTGTTCCAGCATATGCACTCGCCGTTTTCTATGAACAAAGGGTTCTTGAGTGCTCTTGAGGCGGTGCTAAGTAGGCCTCCAATAATTTCGAACCAAGGATGGCCCAGCTCCGAAAGAGGCCAGCTGACAGGCACTGAACTCGCCTTCGACCAAATAGAGTCTCTACCTAATTACATGCAAGCGAATATTTGCAACACTCAAGGTTAAGCTTCCAACCCTGGCCAAGCAAGCTTAGCAGTGCGGAGCGAACCAGCGACGGTTGGTGGAGGGGTGTGCTATGTGGACCTGTACACATGGTGAATAAAGGCTACCAAAGGTAAGAAAGGATTTTCCACGTACCCGAGACATTACCGAATGCGAACACCCGAGCCACTTCTGCCGAACCATGGTTTGATTTCCATCTTGTAAGTTTGTATTGCGCCATAAACAATCAGACTGTAGTGCAATTAGTTACCCATTTAAATCAGTTGTTCCTTGGCTGCCGAGTTGCCGGTTCAAGAGAACTTTTATTTCTCTTAGCCATTTAATTTTAATGTTCTGGGAACAAATTTGCCTGCGTTTTGGCCAGGGTCCCTTGGTTGGCTGCATCAATCAACCTCCTCAATGCGTGGTGCTTCTCCTGTTGAGCTGCCCGTGCCGCTAAAGTTTGCCGAATGGGGAGCAGCACTAGGAGTCCCGGACGCCGGCACAATGAGGGTCAGCAGTCTTCGCAGATCCCGTAGCTGGTTCCTTATGCTGCCCATGGTGGATCCTATCCGCGCAAACGCGTCAGCTTCCACGCGCTCGCGCTCGCTCGCCGCCTCAGCCATTTTGGTCCGCATCTGCGATAAGGTCTCCTCAACAAAGCGCTCCCGTTCGTAACCATCGGCGATGCATGTCGACAGGTGTTCGCGGAGGCGCGAGAAGGCCTTCTCCGAGATGAGCTCCCACTCGTCCTTCCTGGCGGCCACCCGCCAGTGAAGAAACGCAAGGGCTGCAAGTGTCCCTAGCACCTGCATTGGATCCTAATGTTGGTAGAAAAGAGTAGGAAATACCACAGAGCGCTACATCAAACCTTGGCTCTGGTCTCGGGATCGAGGGCTAGATAAACACCGCAAATTTGTTGCACGTCAAACTCAAGCGCCACGGCCAGTTCGGCATCGTTCAGATCCCATTCACCTGTGCAGGCCGGAACGTGAGATAACCCGACATCCATTTGCCCCATGAGGGAACTAAGAGGACTCACCCGTGCTACTCTGAAGTTGCACGATGCGCATATACTGAGCCTGGACCTTCTCGACCTGCGCTGGGGGTTACTTGGAGGAAGACCAATACGCTTCACCACAACCAAAGTGAACATGAAGGTCTGGGAAGGGTATCCTACGTGGTGGCTGCGCTGCTGCTCGATCTGGGCCGAAAGTGCCTCAATTGCACCAAGAGATTTGCGCCAGTTTTCATCGAACGGGGTATGGGTTGCTGCCAGCCCGGCCAGGGTATCCACAGCACCTTCAGCAGAGAAATTTAAGAGAAGCCCAATCGGAATTCACCTTTACAGTGTGAATGAATGCTGGGAATGGGAGGGAGGGAGGGAAGTTGAAGGATCACCAGTTCCGTGAGCCAGCATGGCATCAGAGATAAGCCTCATCTCCACATCTTCGGCGAGGTACGCTTCGGCTTCCTTCACCATCCTTTCTATCTCCTCTTTGGAAAGCCGCCCCTGCAATTTCCATGTAGCGGAAGTGTCAATACACTTTTACTTTTGTTTGTTGTTGTTGTTGTTGTTGTTGTTGTTGTTGTTGTTGTTGTTGTTGTTGTTGTTGTTGTTGTTGTTGTTGTTGTTGTTGTTGTTGTTGCCTGATCTCGGTACCTGGTCATTGGCGACCATTACGCGAGCACTAGTGCCAGTCTGCACCTCCATTGCCTGGGTAACCAGGATTCCGTTGGCATCCATGTCCATCATCACTTCCACCGTGGCGTCTGTGTTTGCCTGTGTGTGTGTGTGTGGCCAATTGCACATTACAACTTGCGCTCTTATTCTCTTGCCATGTAACGCTTACCAGCTCAGGCAGCGACAAGCAGAGCTCAGCTAGTATATTGTTTTTCTGGGTCAATGGTCGCTCGCCCTCGACCACGCTCACTCTCAGCTGTCCATCGGCTGGCACGTTCACCTTCCTCACCTGCGAGGAGCCACCAAAGCCATCTTTCCTTATTAGCGATTCGCCGGTCATGATTTCCTGGAAACGAACCATCGACTTGCGACACGGAATGGCCGTGTTCCGTGGAATCAGAGGCAACATTACACCCGATTGGGCGATATCGACACCTTTTTTTTTTGGAACATTCCATCTTAGTCGACAAAAAATGTAGGGGACACATAAAACGCGTACCAATAGAGAGAGGAATCACGTCAATTAGAAGAACGTCGTTCATTGCATCCCGCGTACGCTTGGTCTTCATCATCTTGGGCGCAGCTTCTCCACCCACGCACGACGTTATTTCTGCATGACACAGAATGAACGTCAATAAAGAACGAAAGCGATACGTTCGTATGAAGGAGGGAAGATGACAGGATATTACCCGGCATGGCGGCCAGCATCGTCCCCTCGGTCGCATGTTCGCGCTCTTCCACGGCAATGAATGCGGTCTCGGACGAAACGACTCCGAAGCGAAGCGAGGTTTCCAGTATTCGTTGCTTGATTTGCTGCAGACGAGAGGAGGACACGTGCGTACTTGCTGTCTCGTCTTCGAGTTCGCAAATGATCTGTTTGACAGGGGAAAAACTTGAGTTGAATACTCGACTTATCCAACATAGAGTGCATGTTTCAAAATCTTTACCCGTCGAGCAGCGAGCTTGTGAACCAGCGTGCCGGTAGACTGTCCTGCCAAGCGAGCCGAGCAGCGAACCGGGCCGCCGGCGCTCTTGGCCGTGAATGTCACCTCTGCGTCTAACAAAGAGAAAAAAAAAAGAAAAAATGCCGGCACAGATGAGAACTTCGGGGGGGAATAAATGTCGACAAGGCGGTACCAGAGGCCACGGGGCGGTCCTCATCCAGCAGAGCAAAGAGACTCAGCTTCTGGCCACCGTACAGCGGGCCGATAGTCTGAGCGGCAAACACTCATATTGGTCATGCAGTCCATGATGGGTTCCTTCCCCTATCTTATCCTCCGACATGGAGTGGCAGTTCCTCACCTGAGGCACGGCAGAGACCACCGGAAGCGAGCCCCACGAGACCTCAGCATCAGTGAGGAAGGGCTGCAGCGCATTGCGCAGCTGGCGGATGACCTTACCCTCGATTCGCTCGCCCGACGCGACGAACTCGTGCTGTTCGGCAAAAGATGCAGATTAAGATATGATCATTCTTATCTGTATATGTTATTTTGTCTATATGCAGATATATATATCATGGTTGAGTCTTTCATTGGAACGAACCGTCGCACGGCTGGCGTGGGCGACGCCCTTAATAAGGCGGTGGCTCGCGCCTGCTCCGATGCCGAGAGTGAACACGCGCGTTGCTTTGCTGTTCCGTCTCACGCATTGGATAACCTGCTCAGTGTTGCTCACTTCGCCTATGAGCCGGAAAGTTAAATCGTCGCATTCCTATTGGTGCGGGCTCATCTACACGAAAGCGGATACCATCGGTCATAAGGATGATCTGACGAGGCACGCCAGGCTTCTCCGGTTCGCGGAACAGTTCCTCCAGTGGCCTGCAAGCAGAGTGATTGGTTAATCATTCCGCCCTGCTTACTCATCCAAGAAAAAGTTGCGGAAAAACCATAGAATTTCTGTTCCCCCGAGGTCAGCCTTGAGAGACACAACGTGCTGCTGTGCCTTCCTGAGATTGTCGTCGTTGTATTCCACAGAGGAATTGAACAGACGCTGGTAGGTCGAACCGAAGCCTGAAAAACCCGGGCGATGATATGATAAGCTGGTGTTCGTGATATGGGTATATGTATGTCGACATTAAATAGCATACCAATGATGTTGAAGAGGACGTTGTGGGCCGGCAAACTCTTGAGGAACAACAGCAACGCATTTCTCGCCTGTTCGATCGAAGTGCCCGACATTGAACCGGACCTGGCGACAAAAATTGGAAGAGAGGTCAATGTCGGATTCAGAAAAAGTGGGGGGAAAAGATAAAACCCACCTGTCGACAAGAAAAATGATTTCCACGGGCAGGTTGGTTCCTATGTAACCGGAGAACTCCGGATAAATGGTCACCGACGCCACTCGAGACGGTTGGCCGTCGGCGTTCTCCGGTTCCGTCCTCTCCAGCCACACGCGCGCAGCTCGCGGATTGGCCTCTCGAATTTTCAGGACAAACTCCTTGTCCAAGCTTGACCGCATCTTCACGTGTGCCGAACATCCTAATAATATGTGCCACCAGTCAATAGACAACCTTATTTATTCTATGGTGAATCGATTGGTTGGTTGAAATAATATACCATCGATTGTTGCGTCGATGTTGGGGTGTGTGGGAGAGACCACGTGTAGGAGAGGAGACGCGAAGACGCAGTCAATGGTAAGATCGCTCATCGCACCCGACGTGGCAACCGAATTAACTTCAGGCGTGGCCTGGCTTCCGCTAGGAATGTATTTGCTTGCTGCATTGTAACCGTCACCACCACACATTCGATCGCACTTTTGATCGAAGTAACCGCTAAAAAAAAAAAAAGTAGATACGTACATGAGAAGGAGGGGAGCGAGAATCGAAGCTCTTCCCCTTCCAGCGGAAGATCCGTTGCATAGCTCAGGGTTATAGTAGCCATAGAGCCCGGCGCGAGATTTCCTGCCAATCATGACATTAGTGCCGACCCGTTGGCGGTTATTGGTAAATCAACAAACCTATATTTATCTGGAAGATATCGCCAGTGAGCGCCTCCAACCGGTAAGCACCATGCCCGGAACTGATGGCATCTTCGTATTCGTTTCTGGCCTGCCAATCAAAATTGTGATCAAACGCGTCTCGGTTGATTGGCAACTCGATCGAGATAATAATATTATTCGTACCTGTTCCTTTTCCTTAACCACCGCGCGAATGAGACGACCGTCGATTTCGGCGGAAAATTCATAGACTGCGGATCCATCCTCAATGGGGTATACGTAAGTGGCCTCAAGTGGATTTTCCGTCGAATTTACGAATGTCTGCACGACAGTCACTCGCGCCCTGGTGTCTGCTATTGTGGCGTCGACACGGCTCGTCAGCAGCGACAAGCTTTCTCGTTCATGGTACAGTCCAGCTCCCTATAGGAAATTTTCCATGGAAACGTCATAAGAATGACTCCATCGCCGCGTGCAAAAGACGCATGTAGAGTCACCTTGATGTTCCAGAAGGGGACGGGCACGGTCTCCCACCATGAGTACGTTCGTTGAGGGCCAGCTAGTATGCTCGCTTGCTGTGCGGCGCCAATGGCTTCAACCTCCTCGGGGTTAAGACTGCAATGCTGATTGGTCGGTCGCGGTCGCGGTTTTCGGGGGAAAGAGGAGAAATCGCCTTACCTGTCATGCACGGTGGCGAGACCGAAGCGGGCGCGAAGCAGGGAGACCACTTTGGGGATGCGGCAACATCCGCCGCTGAGCACGACCTGCTCGACCTGTCCGGCGGAACGCTTGGCCAATAGGAGAGCTTCGTCGATCTCACGCTCACAACGTTCTTTCGATCTTTTGCGTTAGATTCTTCCAGCCTAATTCGCGCTTCATTAAGGACAGTGCGTGCGCACCAAAGTGTTGCCTGTTGAGATGCTCGAAGAGCGCTCGCGATATTCTATTGTGAGGGAGAGCAGTTGGCGGGGGGAAGAGGGGAAGGACCAATGAGACTCTTTCAATACGGGAAATTCCCAGAGTCATGCCACACAACCCACCTGCAGTCTAAGTCGATGTCCTGGTACAGGCTATCGAGCTGTACCGACGCCTCCGGGCATTGGGAAAGCTGCCTCATGGCTCTCTCGCACTGCCTCCTGAGTCGCTCCTGTCGTCGCACGGACGCACACACACGCACACGCACACGCACACACACACGCACACACACACACGCACACCAGAGGGTCAACATGGTCGCTCCTATCATAGGATGAATCCTTTTGTTTGAGACGCACCATGGGGCGCGGATGGGTCCGGAGGTCGACACCGTGCAGTTTGTCGAAGTGCGACGCGCAGTGCTCGACCAGGGACTCGACCAGGTCGTCGCCTCCCATTGCCAGCTTGCGAGTCGCCAGAACTTGATTGTACATCGACCAATCAATGAGAGGGAAGAATTGTATACATATATGAGAAAATAGAAGCACGTAAATTTGTGAAATAAATTGGTTGACCAAAGTAAGTAGGAAAACGAACTAGACAAGCTACCTTCATATACTCCATCCTCGATGCCGAGGACAGTGGCCGTAGTGGTGGTTGCTCCCCAATTCAGCACCAAACTTACCACCTCGCGCCTTAAGTTGGCCACAATAATTCAGTGAACCATGTTCAGTGAAGGTCATTGGTTCGGGAAAGATGAGGGGAGGAACCCATTCGCCGATTGACGGTCCAATCCGTAGGCGATCGCTGCCGTGATGGGCTCGTTGATGATTCGCAGAACCTTGATGCCTGCGAGGAGGGCGGCATCTAATTGGGGCAAGGATTGCATTGTAAGGTTTATGTCGACAATAGATCCTTCAGCTTTACCCTTCGTCGCTTGGCGCTGCTCGTCGGTGTAATTCGGCGGCACGGTAATTACAGCTCCGGAAATGCCCTATATTTTTTGTTATTTTTTATTTTATTTTATTTTATTTTATTTTATTTTATTTGTTAAAAAAGAAGAACTGTACGTGAAAAAGGAGGAGCGTTTACAGCAACGATACCTTTCCCAAGAAGTCCTCCGCCCGCCGTTTCACGTCAGCGAAGAGCGCGGCAACCAGTTCGCATGCCGAAAGAGACTTGGTGTGCTCAGCTGAAGGTGTCCTGTCGCATTCGTCAAGTTCCATCTGCACCACGAGTGTCTGCTCGGGAACAAAGTGAAAATAGTGCATATGCACATGCATATTTATATGTGTGATGTATATATATATATACCGTGTGTAGGAGGGGAGTAGAAGTGGAGGAATGTATGCATACCCCATCGCGCTCCTCGATCCTAGTAGAAGGGTGAAGGGACGCGTAGCTCCTCGCTTGGGGGCTGTTGTACGAGACGCCCAACAACTCGGGTGCATGAGCCACCACTGAGGGACGATGCGCATAGCGCCATCGCTCTACCTCCGGTCCACAGGTGAGAAGCGGTGCGCTGTTGCTTGCTTCAGCTACATAACGAGACAAAGTAATAAGTGGAAGCCTTCAAATTATGATTATTAATCATTTATTTCTTATATTATCTTCGGTTGTGCTTACCGGGAACCAGAGAAAGAAGGGTAGGGGTCGGTGGACAAACAATGGAGGCTTGGGAGGCTCCCTCAGGAACGACTGCCGCCACAAGGTGGTGGCGTCCGAGGGAGATACCGATAGGAAGGCTTACTTGCATGCTGCTTTGGTGGTAAGAATACAAATGAACAGGTGGGCACCCGTCAAAAGGCCGTGCTTGCCGAATTGAGCTCGGCGCCTATTCTCAACTTGAGCCGTGCCCTCCAAATGGTATTGAAAACTGCCTGGATGGTCGTAACCCTTTCGTGCCACAGTCGACTTCGCAGAACCAATTATCAGGTCGATAGTGAGTATTTTTGTGGGTGTTTTTGTGGACGATTTCCTTATGAATTTCCTTATGAATATATCTTATGGCAGAAGCAGCACAACCACGAATAGAAGCTCTTGGGACCACCACGCCTTCGTCCACGGGCAGAGGTTGGAGTGCCCAGCAGATTGAGCGACTAAAGCGCTACGTGTTGAAGGACATCCAGAAGCGTGAGAGGAATGCGGCCTCACTCATGCACGAGCCCTTGAGCGCCCCCCTGCAAAGAAGAGTCCTCCAAAAATTACATCACCACACGTTACCGGCGACAGAAACACCGATTACGCTGGGCAATTACGTTGCCTTGTTTCCGTTGTTGGGGATAGGCAAGGGAGAAGTCATCTGCCCTCCAGCCGCTTTGCTTAGCCCTGTAAGTGGCCACAGTAGACACCGTAAACAATTGCTGACATTCCCTTCCCCTTGCATAGAAAGCCCGTAGCCAATTCAATAGAGCCGACCAGGAAGAGGATATCCCTTACCTACAGGACTATGTCCTCGGCCCAACAGAGGGAGGATTGGAACTGCTTCGGGATCTGACACAGCCCGCACTCCCCAACTTCCTCATTGACTGGGTCAAGCGATATGGTCTCTCCCTAGATGTGCCGCTTCACCTCTCTGGAGCCACCCACTCCCCGAAACCTTTTGCATATCTCTTTGTGGGTCCTCGAGGTATGCGGCCTATCATGATTTAACACATGTGAATCTGAGCAAGTTGCGTGATGGATATGGTAGGCGCTCGAAGTAGAGTTCACACGGATGATCACTCAACACATGGCTGGTTGTTACAACTGTGTGGGAAAAAAAGGGTGTGGCTTTGGCCGCCGCACGCGATTCCTTACTTCAAGCATTCTCCTGAGGTGATCGAATTGGAGCCCTGGCACATGTTGTACATACCATTTGGCTGGGCGTACGTGTCCCTTTCTCCAAACGGCAACCTGCCTCCATCTATTAACATAAACAGCCATGAGGTGGTTGCGCTGGAGGACAGCGTCTCTGTACAGTGGCGCTACATCTGCCCAGAATGCCCAGACAAAGACGGAGGTGAGTACAGTCAAGCCTCCAAAGAGCTCTGATGTATAAATTCGACTATGGCACCAATTTCTGGAGGCAATCAGCTGCTCCTTTATCAGGAACGCCATTTTTTTTTTTCAAACCACCAATCAACCGATTTTGCCCAAGGTCTGTAGAGAAGGAGCCGTGTAAGGAAAACTTACCCCCAATCTGGTAAGGCGTCTGCCACAGTCTTGTCAGCATACACAGTGCTTGACTTATAGCGACGCTTAGTTGTTTTTCGACACCCATTCACCCATCTTCGGACGAGGAAGGGAGCCTCCTTATAAGCAAAGAGTATATAGTGGATATTGCTGCATGAAGAATTACCACCTTTCCTTCCCCTTACCATAGAATGGCATTCAAGCAGTGCTTGCTCACTCTGCTGCTACTTTATGTCGGCATTGAAACTACCCTTGCCCAGGATGAAGTTACCCAGTTCATCGGACCACCTCCTCCGTCAGGCTGCCAGCAGTGGCGCAACACGGCCTCTAATTTGGGCCAGCTGCTGTACACGAGAAACAACGACCCGCGCCCAGAGGAAAACGTTAATTGGAACCGTGCCCAAAATTTCCTTGCTGCCGACTTTCGCGTGGATGACTACAGCTTCGTACCACACTCCCACCCTCCTCTCCACGATCATTGTGGTCTCCATATTAACTTTGTGTTTTTTATTCCGTAGCTGCCGTCTCAGGGTACCTACAACGATATCAGGGAGTACTGGCGGATCCGGGATGACTATGGCTATGTGACTCCCCCTGTGTTTCAACTGGAGTGGTGCGACCCGAACCGCAGGATTATCGGATTCCAGTGGCAGGAGCACTTCGAACCTGGAGTAGGCCCTAGCACATCGATCTACCTCTACGAATTCAACCCGAACGGCCAGATCCGTAGAATTGCCCATTGGACCACCAATCTAGTTACCCTGTCTCCACAGCTTGTGCCTCATTCATGAAGAGCGAACAGCAATTTCTTCATCATGGTAGCTTGTTTCTCCTGCTTCTCCACCCGCAAGTGAGCCAATGGCTAAGCGAACCAGCACACCGCACAAAAACCGGGGATCTTACGCAATAAGTGAAATTGCACGGGGGATATTGGGTCACAAAATCAACAACTAAATCTCAGAGATGGCGCACCAGCAGCTCGGCTGGATTCTCGTGGTGTTAGTTTCGGCCACCATCCTCGGTGGAGCATGGGGTGACGTTTACATGCACTCTCCCCGCGGTTGCAATAACCGTCTCAATGAGGTCAGCGTCAATCGTGCCAACAACAACCGCATGTGCGATACACAGGCAAATGTCCCTTCACAATTGTTAATTGGGGCATTAATTCGATTCTAACCCCTAGGCCTTAGAATAACGGTAAAGGCGGCTACGGCTGGGGCCCCAAGATGTACTACTACGTGGGCTCGCAGCTGATGCTTGAGTGGACCAACCAGCACGGATGTGGTCCTGACAGCAAGCAGCGCAACGTTCATTGCGAGCTCATTATTCAGTACATGTGCGACGCCCAAGCTCGGGATGGCCTCACCACCCGTACGCATTCCCGCCTCGCACCCCCCCCCCCAAAATTCTTCCTCGTGTGTTCTTGTTTGCAGCGCGGGGATACTTGAATTCATTTATGTCCCATTTCTTTTTCTTTTTTTCCCTTTCTGAATGCTGCGTTGTAGAGACTATACCGGACGACCCGAACACGTACAACGAAAAGGCTCTCGACACCTTGAATAACAACGGCAAGCAGGCCTACAAGTACGGCATGCACGAGTCCTACCAATACTACCAGGACTGCAAGGCCCGCGAACGCAACAGGGGACTCTTTATTGCCGACCAGAACGTCCGGGGCGGGGCGGCTCGCAATACGCGCCAGAACCCTGGCGGTGGCCGTAGCGGCTTCGAGTGCCCCGAGGAGCGCGATTACTACCCCTACTGGCACCCGACTCCGTGGAAGGACATCGCCGTGCTCACCTCGGACACCAGCCGGTGCGACTACTACAAGGACAACACCGAGAATAAGGTTGGCCGCGGCCATTGTTCCATAAACCGCTTCAACAACGAGGCCCAGTGTGTTGCCAACAACGGCACCTGGCTTATCTCGCCCCCCCACGGTGGCGGCTTGGACTGCCTCGAGGCCCCTCTGTCCCGCGACAACCATCTCGGCAATACGCCGAATGGCTGGGCTTCGTCCTACAACTGGACCATCCCCGATGATCCACACGAGAACTGTGTGCTTCGCCTCCGCTACAACATCTCCGTGGGCGACTACGATGGCTGGAACACGTACTCGGACCAGAACGAGAACACCAAGAAAGGTGTTAAGAGCCCCATCCAAGACGACCCCACCGGTACCTAGTGACCACAATTTCCTATCGCTCTCTCGTGTGTGTGCTTGGACCACAAATCAGGTCGTCTTTGTTCGCTGATTGGCTTTGGTCGTTCCTTTTATTATTATTATTGCAGTGCAATTTGACCACCCTGACACGCCTATCGGCAAGGCCAAGAACCTTACTCTTGCGCTCAACACGGCGCAGACGGGAAGAACCTTCCAGGACCGTAGCTACACCTTTGCAATCCGTAGCCGCCCGTCCGGCCTCGGCCCCATGGACAAGATCTTCAACCTCAACGTCAGGTAGCGCACCTGTCGCGTCGTTTGCGACACTCCCGCGCGCGCGCGCGCGCGCGGATTGGCTCAATCGGAGTTTTTCGTTGCACACTCGCAGGGGCAAGCGTGGTAACATCGTGCAGACCTACCCCGCAGTGGAGTACGATTTTGTGCCGACGACGCTCAACGTGCGCCCCAACGACCACATCCACATCCAGTGGACCGGAAGCGACTACAACCCCAACAACAATGACGGTGAGGGGACCTACGGTACGGATAGGTCCAACCTGGTGCAGGTGCGTACACAGTGCAATTTGGGCTTTACAAATCACCCTGAACTGCCCAGTTTAACGCGCCAACCCTCTTCATCTTGTTGTGTAGGTGGCGAGCCTGGATGACAACGTGCCTCTGAGCTTCTCGGACTCGGGTCACTTCTTTGGCGAGAGCGCGCGCATGCTGCTCGCCCATCTTAACCAGACCGAGTGTGATACCCTCGCGGAGCTCAACGCTCGTCTGAAGGACCAGAACGCCGTTAACCGCGACCCCCGCAACTGCGCCAAGCTCAACGCCGCCAGCCCCTACCAGGACCACGGCCTCCACAAGGTGGGCTCTTCGCAGACCGGTACGCGTAGACTCCTGATGAGTCTCTCCTGTTTTTTCTAATCTTCCTTGGCAACGTGGCCACTACACTCACCCGTCGTGCTCTGGTTTCATGTACAGGTGCCTACTACTTCATCAGCACCAGGAACAATAACTTCAGCAACAGAAGCCAGAAGATGACGATCGTGTCGATTCCCTTCCTGCCCATCTGGGCCATCGTCCTGGTGGTGCTCGCCGGCGCCACTTGCCTGGCGTCCATCGCAATCTCGTGGTTTGCGCTGTGGGTGCGCTACCACCCGGACTCGCGCCTCGCGCGCGTATGGGGCAAGTTCTCGATCAACTAGAGCAAAGCGGTGGTTGATTTTTACGTATTGTAATTGTTTAGTTAGAATATTTCCGTATAGACGCCGCTCCACATTTTCCCTAGGTGGAGATGTGCCTTCCTCTTCAGATCTACCAGTCTCAATTACTATTGGAGAAAACAAAGAGAAATGGAGGCCTCGGTTTTTTCCGGTGTAGCACGCGCGTCGAAGATCAGTCACCGATTGGCCAACACAACACGCAACATGGACGCCTCTGCCCGTTCCTTCGTCAGCTACCCTGCCGATTCTGACTTCCCCATTCAGAATCTGCCTTATGGTGTGTTCCATCGCAATAGTGACGTGAGCAAGAAGCCCACAATTGGCGTTGCGATTGGCGATCAGGTGCTCGATCTCGCCGTGATTGCCAAGGCAGGTCTGTTTGATGGACCCGCACTCAAGGACCACACGAGCGTGTTCTTTGAGGTTGCTTTTGCTCTTCTTAGCTGATTTGACTTTCAGGTAAACTCACCCACGTGCTGTCCAGAACACGCTGAACTCGTTCATGGCCCTGGGCAAGGCTGCCTGGAGCGAGGCCCGCAAGACCATCTCACGCCTGCTATCGGCCGATGAGCCTCGCCTCAGGGACGACGCCGAACTGCGCGCTGCTGCCCTCGTGCCCCAGAGCGAGGTCACCATGCACTTGCCTGCCAACATTGGCGATTACACCGACTTCTACTCATCGAGAGAACATGCCACCAACGTAGGCATTATGTTCCGTGGGAAGGACAACGCTCTGCAGCCCAACTGGTACACTTGGGCTTCTTAAATTGACTTTGTACTGGTAAATCTCACTTTGATTTTGTCAATGTGGCTGTGCAAAGGCTCCATCTGCCTGTGGGCTACCACGGCAGATCCTCGTCCGTATCAGTCTCTGGTGCCCCTGTTCGTCGACCTATGGGGCAGACCAAGGGACCGGACGACCCCGCCCCCAGCTTCACTCCCTGCCGTCTTCTCGACTTTGAGCTCGAGATGGTACTCGTCCTCATCTACTCCTCTCTACAAATCCATTAACCACACAAGATCTGACTTTGCACTCCTGCATTAAGGGACTCTTCGTCGGTCCTGGCAACGTTCTGGGCAACCGCGTGAGCATTGACGGTGCTGAGAATCACATGTTCGGTGTCGTCCTCCTCAACGACTGGAGCGGTGAGCCTTCACATCAACCCCTTCACTCTCTTGTCGCATCTCTCCTCACCCTTCTGCTCCCTCTCCTCAATCTACCAGCCCGCGATATCCAGGCGTGGGAGTATGTCCCGCTTGGTCCCTTCACTGCCAAGGTTTGTCTTCTGCTATCACACTCTCAACAAAGCCCGTCTCGATACTCGTCCCGCCTCATCTGATTGTCTCGCGTGAACCGTGCTTAGAATTTCCTCACGACGATCTCGCCGTGGATCGTGACCATGGAAGCCTTGGAGCCCTTCCGTGTGCAGAGCCCTAAGCAGGACGAACCCAGGCCTCTGCCCTACCTTCAGGACGAGAACTCCAAGGCCGGGTGAGACGTCTTCTTCACATCTCATCTTTCATACTTCGTGTCTCAACTTTGCCTTCCTGTGGCACAGATATGATATTCACCTGGAGGTCGGTCTGCAGACGCCCAAGATGGCGGCACCGCAGATCATCAGCCGCTCCAACTTCAAGTACATGTACTGGACCATGAAGCAGCAGCTTGTCCACCACACCGTCACTGGATGCAACCTTCGATCCGGTGATCTGCTCGGCTCCGGCACCATTTCCGGACCCGTACGCGCGCCCTCTCCTCCAATACGTGCCAGTGCAACGTTGCATTGGAACATGGTTCTGCTGCTCTTATTCGCCTCCACTGCTGACGCTTCCGTTCTGCACACACACACACACACACTCACAGACGCCCGACAGCTACGGTTCGCTTCTGGAGATCACGTGGCGCGGTTCGAAGCCTCTTCAGCTGGAGAGCGGCGAGGAGCGCAAGTTCCTTCTCGATGGCGACACGCTGTACCTGTCGGGCTACTGCCAGGGCGAGGGCTACCGCATCGGATTCGGCCCGTGCGTGGGCACCGTCCTTCCCCACAACTGAAAAACCGCGTTGGTGTTGCAAGCGAAG
>CDFF01071282.1:15905-28340 GCA_000826265.1 Acanthamoeba culbertsoni
AAGAAAAGGGAGAAGAGAAAAAGGAAGAGGAGCAAGACGAACAAACTCATTCCATCAACCACGAAGTAAGTGAAGACAAGGAGCGCGGCTTAGAAGAGCTCATGGAAAAAATTGAGAGATTGGAGAAGCTGGGCATCATCAACATACTTAATGTCCCTAAAAGAAAGGATAGGCAATAAAGAGAACAGATGTCTTTGCTGATAGTGATGATAAATTGTATACTGCCAATCCATCTCCTTGAAACTCTTCTCTCGCTCTATCCATAACTATTTGAGGAGGATGCAACCAACCTTACTGTTTCCTCTTAAACCCATCTGGAATGCTCAGTACAAGGGTGAAGAAGTAGATGATGACCATGGTGTATTGCAAGACAATAATAAAGCGTGTAGACGGCTGGATGATGCCGGTGAGGTTGACCCGTCGCGTGATCGCCTCATGAGGAGGGTTTTCCGCAGAGGAACAAGTGAAATTGCCGCATATTTTTTTTGGAATTCCAAATAGTTTCATTCAACTTTTTTTTTTCAAGGAAGTTTTTTGTTCAGCAGCCGTTAATGCAATCCCCAAGATGGAGAACGCGCACGAACACGGTTTAAGATGTATGCTGCGGGCAGAGCTTGCTCAAGCTCTTGAAAATTTCTTCCAGGAGCCCCATTCTAGTTTTGTTGATTGCATCAGAACCATTGTTCGCACCGAGCTGGAGACCTACGGCCAACTTCAAGGCGTCAGGTTTACTCGTCTCCTCGTACCTTTCCTCTTCTTGCTTCCCCAACACTTTCTTCCCCAGGGGAGACGTAACGACAAAGGCGAGTATCACCACCCAGATGTTAAACAAGTGTCGTGGTGTCATTGGCGGGCACCCATCCGCTCCTCCGGCCATGGTAGCGGACGAGCGTTCCTCCGCTGACCTGTCCTTGGCAAGCATGACGGACGACGAGGATGAAGCCTTTTTCCGCGATCTGGACCTCGACTCCATCATCTCGGAAGCAAGGGTGGGCCAACCTCTGCCCAGCCCCATCCCCCACGCAACCAAGCAGCCGCCCGACTCGCCGGTTCAACCGCCGACTTCGGAGCAGCCCTCGCCAGTAAAGGCGGCATCTGCGCCGGTCGTGGCTGGGGCGGCTAAGTTGTCTACAGCTGTGCTGCCATCTGACGGCTCCTTGTCGTTCCGCCCACTACCGCGGGGGAACTCCTCGAACGGCACGAATGCGCCGGCAGTCATTGTTATCGATGATGGGGAAGCGGCGGATGAGGCAAAGAGAGACCAAGCATGTTCCCCTCATCATGATGACGCTGTCGGGCCGGTCCTTCGATCCGAACGAAAGAAGAGGATCCAACCACCCTTGTTATTTCCTCTCGAACCCATCTGCGATGATAAGTACCGAAGTGAAGAAGAAGTAGATGGCGATGAGGACGACGACGACGACGATACATTGCAAGAAGACGATAAAGCATCTAGTGGCGAAGGCGAAGACGAGGAAGGAGAAGAAGAGGACAAATCAGCCGACCCCAATTCTGCGCTTTGGGCGGAACTCTTCCCGGAGGACGCCCGGCGTAGGCAAGAGAAGCGAGAGCAGCGCCGGAAATGGAGGCAGCGCTATCTACCTCCCGGCGTGCCCGTTCCAGCCCTGCCCACCGAAATCCTGCATCACGTACGGACATGAAACCCCACCTTCTCCTCCTTCCATTTTACTTCTGACCCTTTGTGCTTTTCCTTCTAAATCGTCTATTCGTGCTTTGTTTTTTTTTTCTTTCTTTCAGATCGGTTCGTTCCTGCTTGCTGCAGGCGGTCCGCGTTTGCCCGTCCGCATGACCAAAAGCTACGTCAACTTCGCGTCCGTGTGCCGGCAGTGGCGGTGCTTGGCCACGGAGGGATCCGAGTGGGAGCGCCGCTACGCGGAGTCCTTCGGGGGGCCCTTCCCCCGTCAACTGCTCAACGAGTTCGAAACCGCGCTGGTACTGTGCGAGCGATTTCCTCTTACTACTACTACTACTACTACTGATACCTGTCTTTCCTCATCCTCTGTTGTCTCACGTGAGGGATTCCCTTTTTCGTCATCATCGCAGAATTGGAGCGACAGCCAGCTGGCGGCTTTCGAGAAGCCTAAGGGGCAAGAAGACACGGCATCGACCTCAGCGCAGACCTGGTGATGTTTCTCTGAGAAACCGAACTTCAAACCAACTGACACGGAACCGTCTCACGTGTAGCAGTATCCCGCGGGAATTGCCCAAGAATGCCTGGTATTTGGCGTTCAGGCTGACAAGTCGGCAGTTCTGCGATATTCTGCGAGAAACAGTCTCCAGCCGTGCGCGGAAGCGACGACGCGACGCGCAGGACTTGCGAGATCGCCGACTGCTTACGTGGGCGGCCTCCGAGGGACACCTGGAGATGGTCCGCCACGTGCTGGACGCCGTGGCCCGCAAGGCGCAAGGCGGTACCGTCGAGGAATACCTCCGCCAGCTCTGCCGCCCCTGGACCAGCCCTCTCAATCAGGTACATTGGTCCTTAAATAATGGAGTACTATCTTTTCTTTTGTTTCTCTTCTTCTTCTTCTTTTTTTTGACGACAGACCAAAAACACACAAGGCGGCAGAGAATGGACACGAAGAGGTGGTGCGTGTGCTGTTGGAGCATTTCAGCGTGCACTCCTGTTCGCTCCGTTGCCGGCCGCTTCACATAGCGTGCGGCACGGGCCACCTGGGCATTGTCAAGCTGCTCATCGAGCACGGCGCCCTCGATGACGTGCGCGAAATACAACACGCGTTCAAGAACACCCCCCTGCACGAAGGTATCACTGCGCGCTATTGTGCTCGTGGCAGCGCTGCTCACACACCTCCAACCTTATACCTTATATGGTTGTGCATGACAGCTGCGGCCGGCGGACACCTGGGGATCGTCAATTTGCTTCTGGAGAAGGGCCTCCATCCCGACCTGCGCTCTCACTAGTAATGGCATATCTCGTTAGTTGTCGTTTTGGCGGGGGAGGGGCACGCTACATACATGTGATATGTTAAGACAACAAGCAGCAGTAGGTCGGTAACTGCGCTCGCCGAGGCGGTCCTCCGCAATCATGTCGACATCGTGCGTTGTCTGCTCAACCACGGCGCCCAACCGGAGGTCTGCTCCTCTCCCGTACTCCATGAAGCCGCCCGCAACGGCTACGCGGAGGTACTTGCATTCCCTTGTGGAGGAACATTCGCAACTGTCCTCTCTGCTCACGCCCAAGTCGTACAGGTCGTGGAGCTGTTGCTATTGCACGGTGCCGACGCTACGAAGAGAGTACAGATCGAACCGCCCTATGGCAGGTCTGCCACTTCCAGCCCTTCCCCCCCCCACTATGCGTGTTAACTTTACTAACTGGTAGGTTGCGACACGCTCGGAATGCGCAGAGCGGTCACGGCATATGAAGCCGCCAGTTCGGAGGACGTGCGGCGTGTGTTTAGGCAGTTCGCCAAATCACTGCGCCGTAAGAGGCCGAGCGAAGGAGGAGAAGTAGGAGAAGGGAGTGATGAGAAAGGAATCCCTGCGGACGAGGAAGATGAAGACGACAGACAAGACGACGAGGCCGATGAATTGGCCCTGCTTGACCGGCTTGCCGTCCGCAAGAAAAAGAGGAAACTGAACGAGAGTGACAAAATGGACGGAGATGTTGATGGTTTAGCAGAAGTGAAAGAAGAGCCACTAGAAGCAGAAGCGGAAGAGGCCGATGAAGCAGAACACAAAGAAGATGGCAATCGTGCAATGGATGGTCAAAGTGCTGAAAAGGCAGAACCGAAGCCGAAAAGAAGGCTGAGGAGAAGGAAGCTTGAGGGAACGAGCTCGACAGAGGGCCTCTTGACTCAAGACGAGGCGCTTGCCGAGCTGCCGGACAGCCTCTTGGATACACACCAAGACGCAGCAGAAGCATCCAAACCGACGGATGGGGAAGGCAAACCCAACAACAAGAAGAAAGTCATGTGCGGAGACGGGGTTTGACCTTGCGTTGGTCATCTCCTCAATAAATGTACAGATTTCTTTTCTTTTCTTCCTCCTCGTGATACTCCCAAAAAGTTGGAATTCCGACTATTCCAACTCCGCGTACAAGAAGCGGGCACCTCGGCTGTTTGTTCACGCGACAGCACTTCAGAAAGGGGACCCCTTCTTCCACCTCCTAAGTGACTACGAGAGAACGGTTACAATCACAGTTAACTGTTGGTAGCAGTACAATTATTTGGTAATTTTTCCCTCCCCCTCAATCCGATTGTTGGAACGATTGTGCTCTTTTAGTACGGTTTACCAATATGCCCATGACCTCAGTAAATATGTTACAACCACAAAATCCCTGGGAGACGGGAGAACTGGCTGGACTCATGGCAGTGCCAAAGGATGAGGGCGAAGTAGTGAGCACATGGTCTGTCGGCGTTGGCTTCGACCTCCAAATGGCACAAATATTACGTGGGAGGGTACATGTTTGCATTATTTTTTCAACAACAATAATAATATATTGTTTTGTTTCCACCCACATAAACGGATATCGTTCAGGTGGAGCCTCGGCGCTACAGAAAAACGATTGTTACGTTGAACCGCATCACGAGGAAGGAGAACATGTACAACTATGTCTTCGCCCTCCTCTTGCTCATCTTCGTCATCCTGCCCATCAGCTACTACTTCTTCTTTGCCGATATAACGCGAGGCCCTACGGGCAAGGAGGTGATCGTGCTGCATGACACCGCCCTCATGGCCCTCTGCTACATTATCCTCGCCTGCGATGTGCCGGCGCTTCTCTATGTGGCCTATCTGGGCTACAAGAAGGAGCAGAACGAGGTCCATTCGCTGTCCCACTTTCTGCTCATCATCATTGCCTTCGGCAACACAATCGCCTATCCGTTTGCGCTGGAGTTTATTCACGGCGAGAACTTATCTATTTTGTTCCTTCTCTACCCGCTCATCTTCCCCTTCCTGGGCCTCATTTCCATCTTCATCAACAGACGTCTCCCCGAGGTAGCATAACCTCAACTCTCTAGTCAATTTTAACATACTCATCCACCGTATTCCAATTCAGCTATTGGGCGAAGCCAATGAGTTCATAGAGAAAGAAAATCTTGATTACTACCACGGTCGAGGAATCACGCTCCGGCTGAGGCCTGACGTGGGCGACAGGCTGCACTTGATGGTCACCCTGTCCGCCACATACAATTCCATGGATGAGACGCCAGCAGCCGAGGGCGACGACAAAGAAGTCTAACGGGGGATGAGCTGCAGTTTTGTGGGTGTACATTTTCCAACTTCAATGAACGGCTTGCCCGTATGGGAAGCTGCCATTATAATAAGAGCTGAGTTGGCCTATCGATTTTACTCTGTGCTTGCGCTTTCTTTCGTATTTCCATTTAAGAAGTCGCTGCTTGTTTTCTTCGCAGAGGTGCGACGTCCCAAGTAGCCTACCGAAGTTAGAACCTCTTCCTTCCTTATGGCACGCTTCTCTCAAAAAGTACGTATCCTTATCACACACCATCCCAAGCTTTTGTGTCTGGAACTGGCATACAACAGGTAGGCTAGTACGACCACCGCCTATACAACCTATATAAAGGTTGAAATCCGAGGCTCGTCAGCGACATTAGCCCACCATGGGGTTGAAGATTGAGGAGGTCCTCGTGCGACAGCTTAAGAGGAAGAGGACTGAAAGCCACTGCCAAAGAGGAACCGAGGAAGGCTTCCGAAGAATAGAGGCCCAGCTCCGCGAAGCGAAGAGGATACGACGGACGGAGGCTCGGGCAATATCTTCCCCTTCACTTGTTGCTTCTACAGTGGTCACTTGTAAACCATCAGTACCTGGCAGCCTCCCAATTTTGGCCATCCTCGTCTCGAGCCGCCGCCGCGGCTGCACTTCCACCGCGCGCCTAATTCACTCTGCACTCCTGCTGTTCTATTATCGGGAGAACTCAAGGAAGTGGAGTGCTACGGGCGGAGAAAGGCCAACGTAAGGACCGCCTCGTCGCCGCTTCTGAAACTCTCGTATCCCCTCTCGGAGTTCATCACCACGTCCCCTTCCTCCTCTTCTTCTTGTACCTTGAATTTTCCGCCTTTGCGGCCTGCTTTGCGGCCGGCATCTGAGAGCTCTGTCCCCGTTCAGTTACCCCCTCTGACCTCACTTGATCTGCCAATTCATACTGCGCTATAATAAACCGTTTACTATATGAATCTATAACGGACTGCGTATGTTGTTAGCCATCAAGCACCTCCGCGGCTGCCTTCAGCGGAGCTCCTTGTGGGCTTACGGATGCGGAGGGATGACAGGCTGTATCGTCGCGACGGAGGTGATCCATCAGCCGGGCCATGCCCAGGAAGCGACCCGGATGAACTATTTCGCCGCAGGCTTTCACTCCGTGCTGCCTCGCTCACGCCTGGAGCGAAGGCCGCTGCGAGCTGCGCCGGAGACAAGCTTGTTTGAGCAGAAGAAGAAGATGACGACGATGACGATGACGATGACGATGACGACGCCGACAGCAACGATGTCGTCGTAGACGATGTCCCAGAGGTCGATGCGGAATCGGTAGAGGGGAGCAAAGCCGGCAGACGCGTGAAGGAGCCCGTAGAACGTACGCGATAGAGGCGCTCCGCCTCATGCCGGTCCTCATTGGCCCAACCCATCACCACTCCGCGCATGTCTCCCGAGTACAACATCCGTTCGTCCCTTCACACGAGCGTCCCATGGTACCCACGTCAGGCCAGGCCAGGCCAGGCGACATGCATCAGAAGAAGAAAAAACTGGAGGGGCAAACATACGAAGTGAGGAGAAGGGCGGTGATGGCGGCGCTGCCTTCGTGAGACAATGTCATGATTGGCACGAGTTCGTTTAGATTGGATCCGGCTCGCCACATCTGTTGCATGGCAACATGTCGATCTGCCAGTTAGTTGATGCGAAGAAAATGAGGACCCTCTTGGTCTCAATGCATACCGTGATGGTGCCATCTTGATGCCCCGTAATGTAAACGCGGTGGACTGCCGACCATTCGCAGGCCTTTGCCAAGCGTTCATTAGTTAGGGTACATTCATCGACTCAGCCAAGCAAACTACCTTTGTCAGGGTCAAGGCAGTGATTGGCGACAACGCAGGCTGAGAACGGTTGCAATGGAGCAAGTTTCCATTGATGGTCCACACGGAAATCTCCCCACCAGCGCACGCCACCACATCCCCCTACAACCACGGAAAAACAGTCGTTTCTCGTTGATTTCTCTTTTTTTTGTTTTCGGGCGGGGCGGAGTTACGGTAGTGTCGTGTAGGGCGATGGCCGAAATGGGGCGGCTCATTATGGGGCCAAGAGTACGGACGTAGTTGAGCCGGTTGAGGTCCCACACCACACAGTCCCCCCCCTAGGAGCGAAGAAGAAGAAGAGGGATGGTGACTGCCCTCCCCAATCTGGGCGCGCGCGCGCGCGCACACACACACACATGTATGCTGCAGACGAACCTCGGAGGCGCTGACGATGGCCGAATGAGCGCGCGAGACCAGGAGGGCGCTAATAGGTCTGCTGTGTGCGTAGAGCCGCTTCTTGAGCGTAAGCACGTGCGAGCCCTCCTCGGGTTTCAGCAGTCGGAACACGGACACCGTCTGTGTGTATGCGTGTGCGTGCGTGCGTGCGTGCATTTCATTTGTGGGCGAAAATGCGAGGAAGTCAAACAAACAAACAAACAAACAAACAAACAAACAAACAAACAAACAAACAAACAAACAAACAAACACACACAAGCAAGCACAGCTCAAACAAAATTGATGGCGCGCGGCAGGCATTACCGCGTCGGTGCCACCGATGACCACGTGCTTGCCGTCCTCGCTCACGGC
Organism: Acanthamoeba culbertsoni; assembly: GCA_000826265.1. Classification (NCBI taxonomy): domain Eukaryota; phylum Discosea; order Longamoebia; family Acanthamoebidae; genus Acanthamoeba; species Acanthamoeba culbertsoni. The sequence goes on from CDFF01071282.1 coordinate 23,721, forward strand.
CGCGAGCTTGATCTGGCCCCAGACCTCCACGTTGTCCCACACCACCTCGCGCTGTCGGTGCTCGTCAGTCAATGGCAATTAATAATAATAATAATAATAATAATAATAATAACCTTTTCTCCTTCGGTGGCAAGCAAACGCAGCGAAAAGTCGGAGAATCCCCACGCCAGGTAATGCTTGCATTTCGGAGGCACGAAGGTCTGGTAAATCACAATCATTGTGCAAAATGGTGGTGGTGGTGTTTCATCGACAGGTGAGTGACGGCGTAGAAGAAGGCGGCCTCCTCGCGTGGGTTAACCGCCGCTGGACAAAAGGTACCTTGCTGCTGGTGAGCACAAGCAGCTTCTTGTCCGGTCTGCTCAACTGTCCGACCCTCAACTTCGCCTCTGATTATGTGTGACACACACACACACACACACACAGATTTAATAGCAGTGGTGAAATTCTCTTGGATTTCTTCTCGAATCTCAGGGGAGAAGAGGTGTTACCAGCGATGTTGGCCGGCACCCAATCGGATGGGTCGATGGGCCGGGGCAACGACCAATCGCGTCGCCTCGGGTGCGGCTTCGTGAACAGCTGCGTGGGCGTCTGCCCGTAATTGTAGACCTGAGAGATCATCGCCGCACGCTCCACCGGATTCTGGTGCGAGACGTGCGTCAGTTTTCCATGAAAAATGAAAAGTCGACATGAATTATCGGTCACAGGTACCTGAATGGAGTCGAGGTCGACGCCCTCGTACGTCAGATAGTAGAAGACGTTCTGCGCGTCCTCGGCCGCCTGCCCTCTCTGCTTGAACCCGAATACCAGATCGATCCACTCGTGCAGGTGTTCCGATACATAGGCCGACTCCAACGCCTGGTGGTGGTGGTATCGATATGTCCTCCGTGAGTGAGATCTAGGCCGTGGTGGTCCCCCACTGGGATGGAGATCCTCCTCCTCCTCCTCCCCCTCCCCCCCCAACATGCAGCAGATACGCCGGGGGGAGGGAGGGGGGGGCGACATGGTGGGCGAGTGTGGTACCTCGCGATGGAGGTCGACGAAGCGGCGAGGGTGGCCCTTGGCCCACGGGGGCAGCTGGAGGTCCCACACGCGCTCCCCCGTGTGCATGCGCCCCATGTCGAATTTGTTCGTGTTGGTCATGAATTCCGGCAAGTAGCTACGCACGCAGGGGTATGTCAGCAACAGTCAGTCATATAGTTCATTTCTAGATATATATATATATATAAAGATATATTGCTATGTCGATATAATATGGAAGAAGTGTTGCAAGCATTCCTTGTAGGGTGGGGAAGGGGAGGATGTGTCCGTACAAGAACTCCGGGGTGAGTTCGCGGACGTCGGTGAGGCTGAAGTTCTCGCCTGAGCCCGATGACGACTCCCTGGCAACGACCAATTCGCGATGTATGAGAGGGGGAGAACATTGCCATATACTGCCATAGCGCACCAGCTTTCGGCGATGGAGTGGAAGAGGCGATCCGCCACATCGAAGCGGCCGTTCTGGAGGTGGAGGTAGTGCTGCGTGAAGGGCTCCAGCCGCAGCATGTACAAACCCACGATGCCCGACGACGAATAATGCGTCCCTATCATTCGACATATCGGGGGGGGAGAAATGAGATCACCACGCAACGGTGGTTGCATAGGAGCCAAGGATGTCGCCGTACCGTAGTGCCACTTGGGCACTCCGTCCTGCTCCTCTGTCTGCCAGCCCTGATACCGTTCTTGAAATTTCTCGGCGCGAGCGGGAGTCAGCGCGCCCATTGGTTTGGACAGATCTCGGAACACCTTACATGGCCATGCAACGGAACATAGGTTAGGGAAAACCGGTAGATTGAACACCAGTGGAAATGGAAGCTACCGCGGGATTGGACAGATCCAACTCAAGGGAAGTAAAGTCGGAGAGAACCCATGGAAATACCGGATATTGGGACAAATCGTGATACGACCGTCCGGCCAACGTGTTGAGATGCTGGGAATATGTCGACAATTAATTTTCCAATTGCAGAGTGGGAGGTATACAAGGAAGTCTCTTCATTGTTACCATCAGGTATTGGAAGTTAGTGAGTTCGCCGCTCTGCCATTTGGTAGTGGCCGACTTTCGCCACAGCACGAGATCGAATGCCGGCGCAGCAATGCTGCCTAGCTTGGCCAACGCATCGGAATCCGTTCCTTCCATTCATTCCATAAAATGAGAAGCAAGCGGTGGGATGGGGATGCTCTCACATATAGATACATAGATATATTTATATATATAGTGAATGTGCGGGAGGGGGGGGTACCGCGAGGGTTCCCCAGGCTGTCCGCAAAATTCTCCGTCATACTGATAAGATAAGATAAGATAACAACATCCGTTAGTTGGCTCGTGCCACGACAAGCGGTTGTGTGACTCCTTTGGCGGCCAGAGGAGTCGGCTCTGCGCGCGCGCGTACTTGGCATGCAGCAGGAGAGACTTGAGCACGGGCTCGCGTTCGTTGGCCTCCAGAACGAGCAGGTGGGTGAAGCCGTCGTCGAGGAACACCTCCAGCGCCACGGGACGAAGCAAATGGCGCCTCCGCAGTATCTGGGTGGCGTCGGGATCGCCAACGACACGGTAAGGCTATACACCGTGGGACTCTCCGATTGGGACAGTCGCTGCAGCAGATTTGGTTCGTTACCTGTGAGACCTCTCTGTGGGACCATTTGATGAGGTTGGGCGGCCTGTGGCGGTTCGCCGAGTTACGAGGAACGATACTCCCCGAGGGCGTCAGCCTGAAGTCGTCCACGACATACGCCGAACGCGCGCATATCAACAGCACGCCAGCTGGGAAGGAAGGGATATGTCGGCACCCCATATCATGTATATGAAATCTAGTGGCGTATTCACCAAGTGGCCACTTACGTGTTGGTTCTTGCCCTTCCAGTCGCTGGCATTCGTGCAGGGATTCGATATTGCTCTTGTCGCTCATCCCCAGGAGTTCTCTCACCATTTCCAGGTAGTTTTCGGGGTCGGAGTCACTGATTCTCGACGCGCGCGTCACGGCGAAGGATGCTTGTCCTTCCATCCTTTTCTCCTCTCCCTTCTCCTCTCCCTTCTCCCCCTTACTCCTGTCGCCCGTGTCCTTCAATAGCTTCACGAAGGGAGTCCCGTCGGCTTGCTCATTTCGGGCCTTGTCTTCGTGTGCAGCAAAGAGCTTGAGGAGCGGATTGGAGTAGGGCCCGCCCTGCTCGACTTCCTCCTTGTAAAGCGAGTAGTCATCGACCTGCCATTCGCGTAGATGGGTGGTCGTGATGGTGAGCTCCGGAGCTGGTCGTTGCAATGCAGCACAACATTATCGCACCGTTAAATCGGCGTTCATCAGCGGCTCGCGGTACCGGCTCCAGAAGGTTGTATCCGGCACCAGCTTGTGTCGCATTCGCTGCGGTCTGTGTGAAGGGATTGTCGGCACGCAAACATGAGCATGGGGCCCCTCATCAAGATCCGACCAATCCGATGCATTGGAACACTGAAATGCAACAGCTGTCCAATAGTCCCCGTGAGGGCGGTGGAATGCGATGCGTACCCCTCGACCTGGTCCAGCCTCCACTTGCCAAAGGGCGAGGGGCGGTCGTCGCCCCATAGCGCACGCTCGGCGTAGAGCTCCATGGCTGCGTCGCGCCACTTGCGCTCCTCGTATGCGATGTGGTAAGCCCTGTCCCTGACCTTGCGCCGATCGACCGCGGCCCGCTCCTGATGGTGCAGATTCACGGCGCATGCACATTGGGATGCAGATCCGATGCCAAGTCAATTCGAAATGGAACTCGCTCAGGTTAGCAATACGAGTCATGACACATACTCGGGCCTGGGAGATGACCGCCTGCGCTGCAACGTGAAGCCGGGCAGTCCTCGCCGCCTGCGCGGCCGCTCCGGCCTAGAGAAACACGCACCAAACCCCGAGCGTGAACATAGTTGACATACCATAGTTTATATTCCTCGAAGATGGTTGCATGGCAACATAGTCGTACCTGCACCTGTTGGAGGGCGGCCTGGCGGCGTGACCAAATGTCATCAAGATGAGCCTCCCGCCGCGCCGCATCCATTAGATCGGTTGCCGCCCGCGAGGCGTCGAGACCGGCGCCGAAGGCCATCCGAATGGCTGGCATGGCGTCGCCCGCCCAATAGGCGAAGCCGGTCATATCGATCGAAAGCAGCCTATCAAATCCGTCTGTCATGAGATCGACCTGCTGGCCCTGTGTGTGGTATGTGTGTTTGGGCCACGAATACGGAAGGCGAAACATGCATGAAAGTTTGACTGATAAGGACATGCTTGGCATTCCTTATCAGAAGACGGAACACATAGTGGGTGCAGACCAGACCTGTATACGGGTGACGAGGAAGTCGCGCATCATGTCCTCCTTCGTAAGGAGCAACAGCTTGAAGAGATTGCATGACAGACTACGGATCGCAGAATCATCATGGAGCAAAACGCCCGCAAGTTGCTGCAATGTAACGGTAATTCATGAACCAATGGGGCGTCACACACCACTAGAAGCGTACCAGACATAGCTGAGCGACGAATTCCCTGTCACTATTGCCCGGCGCAAACAGCACTCGTTGAGAGTCGATGACCTCCTGCAGAGCCGCCAACAGATGTTCGTTCTGTTTTT
>CDFF01071284.1:0-15460 GCA_000826265.1 Acanthamoeba culbertsoni
AAAGTCCTTTATTCCATGCTCTGGTGTCCTCGCAGGGGACTGGATGCCAGGACCAGATATATCTGTGATGTTAAGGTCCCCCATAGTTACGGTAATAGAGCATTTCTCTTCCGTTTTCTTTAGCTGCACAAACACAAACAATGAAGGCCAATTTGATTGGGGGTACCTTCATGAAGAAGATCACCCTTAAGAGACAACCGATGTACCGCCGACAGCCAGAACAGGCGGCGATCTGTCCGTACCTCGAACAGCGCCTCAAAATTTTTACGGCTGGTTGCACGCCATGCGATTTCCTTAAGGAGTTGCAGAAAGCCATCGCTTCCAAGCAGTTCAAGGCTCAATCGCTTGCCATAAAGAAAATCGGTACCATTAATTAAGTGAACGGCTTTCGTTCCTTTCATTTACTTTTTCCCTGTCTTAGCTTGCCTCCTTCCTCGGGAAGTGAAAACGAACGGAGGTGAAGAGTCGCGCCAAGCTCGAGAAACGCTAGACGTTCTCGTTCAACTTTTGCTCTCGCCGGAGGGGGCCTCGCTTCACAGCTCCATCGTCAACTTCAGCAAGATCATCGCCAAGGAGGCTGCCGTAGCTTCCTCCTCCTCGGCCGTCTCTCTTCATGCGCTTCTGCAGCAGTCCTTGCAGGACCAATTACTCCCCTGGCTGGCCTCCCTCCTCCGAAGGGAGCCCACACAGGAACGCGCCGACAGTACCATGGAGGTCGAGGGTGAAGAAGGCGCGCCCGTGCAGCAGGAGCCCTCATTCGGACTTTCGCCCAAACTGCCCAGCATGGCTTCGCTCCTGGAGGTGGACGCAGCCATAGCCGTGCTGGCTTCCTCCACCGACTCCCTATGCACTATCCTCAGGGTACACTTATTTATTTATTTATCTCTTTGTTGAGTTGAGTTGAGTTGAGTTGTTACTTTGCGCGACGAATCAGTACTTCACGAGATACCTGCAAGAGTGTTTGCCGCTGCTCGACCAATCCATCGCGACTCCGGCCTCGAAGCAGGCGATAGACGACGGCGAGGTCCTGCTCAAGACCCTGATCGTGGTCCAGGCCCGCTTCTCGCCGCAGCTCATCGATCTCTACCTGAACGTGCCCTCGTCCCATGTCCTCTTCCAAACCCTCTTCCAGTCCAGGTAGTTACTCGCTTCTACTGATCAGGATTTACAATTGCTGTGGGTATGATTATTGAATATTGTCCACAGCTTGCAGGTGCTCAAGGGTCTCAATGAAAATCGGGACCTCGTTGGTCCTGCGGGACTTTGCCTCTGCGGTTTCCTCAAGACTCTCCTGCTGAGTGCTTCAGTTCGCTCCGGTATTGGTTTCCCCTCGCTTCCCTTTTCTCATTTTTTCTCATTTTTTCTCTCTTTTTCCTTTTGTGACCCTGACCGACAACGTCAGGTTCGACCGATTCAGGAATCCCCGGAGAGCTGCTGTCCTCTTTCCAGCATGACATCACTGTCGCCTTCTTCGGTGCGCCCTCGAAGAAGCCGGGCGCTGAAGGTTCCCTGCTGTCAGCCCTTCTGGTGCCTTTGCAAAAGGACGAAGATGACGTCCTCTTCCCCTTCGCTCTTTCCGAACGCTCCCTGCGGGAACACTTCGAGCGCTTCTCCTCTCACGCGCGCCTGGCCATCTACCGCGGAGTCATCATCTCTCTCCCCCGCGAGACCATCACAACGCCTTTCGCCATCGAGTATCTACGCTTTTCTTCCTCGCCTCCCTTTGTTTTGAAGTTGCACGAATCGTGCGCAATGTGGCTGACCCCGACAATCCAGGGGACGGGAGCGACGCGTTACGCTATTGTGGGACTTCTTGTTCACTGAACTGTGTCGCATCTGCGGCACCGGCGGTGAAATTCTGACTCGCCGCTTCGCGTTCCAAACGCTGGCCGACATTCTTCAGACCATCAAGGAGATCCTGTCCGGCTCTGTGTCGTCGCTCTCGCCCGACACCGTAATGGGACCCTTTCAGGCTACCCCCGATGTCTTCTTCGACGATCTCCAAAGGTTGACTCCTTTCCCTCTTTGTCGATACCAGTTCACATGTCCCAGTGCGACGACGTCGTGCTTTATGGCCCTTACTTAACCTGTCACACGGTATGCAGTGCTGTTCTCGATCTCGTGTGGCTCAATTGGAACGATTCGAGCGAATCAATCGTGCAACAGGTGAGCAAGATCTTCGAGTACCTGCTCGACGTCTTCGACATCCTCCGGCCCGTCCTGCTGGCCTCGGCCCGGCGCGAGCATTACGAGCACTTCTTCACCGCGCTCCTTGAACGTCTGCTGCACGTCGAGGACCACGTCAAGGCCAAGTACACGACCATCCAGCTGCTCCTCAATCGTCTGGGCGCGCAGCACATCGTCGCCATTAAGCAGGACTTCCTCTTCGCCATGCTGCGCTCGGTCAAGTAAGTTAACTGATCGCTTGATTAATGGAATGATGGATCATCAAAGAAAAATCCTTATTTACGGTCGGTGGGAATGTTCGAAATTAGGGAACCAACGGCGCGTAATGCGGCGAGCCGAGTTGTGGAGAGTTTCCTGAGCTCGCTGTACGCTGAGCTGAAGAAGGCGAACGGCGCCGATGCCGACGGGGGCGCCGCGGCGGCCCTGGTGGAGTGCCGCAGGGTGTGGGTGGCGCCCGCGGTCGCGCTGCTGTGCTCCGAGGACAAGAACGAGCGGCAGGGTATGGTCCTGTACGCGCTGCCGTCCATCCTCGCGGTGTTCCCGCAGGAGACCCCGCACCTGCTGCACGCCATCGCCCAGTGGAGCGCCGCTAAGCGCACCCGGATCGAGGCGCGCGACCGCAAGCTGCGCGGGCAGGCGTCGCCCACCTCCGACGCCGCCGGCGAGAGCAGCGACACTAAGATCACTTCGGAGGGTCTGCGGGGCTTCATCTCGGTCCTGAAGACGGCGCGCAAGATGGGACTGATCGAGGCCGGGCATCTGGAGGGCGCTGAGGACGACGGTGAGCGCATTGAGGAAGAGGAGGAAGAGGCAAAGGGAAGAGGGAGGAAGGGGAAGAAGCCGAACGCCGTAAGCGTCTCCGCAGCGCAATCGGGCTTCGCGCTTCCCATCCCCGCGCTCATCAGGATCGCGCTCGGGCACAGCGATGAGGAGCTGCGGACGGACGCGCTGGACCTGATCAGCGTGGGCAAGAAGACCACGGAGAACCCCACCTACTTCGAGCTGGACATGATGAAGTATTTCCTGTGGGTCAACATCAAGGCCTCCTCGCAGGCCCTCAGGCAGGGCGCCATCCCCAAGATCGGAAAGTTTCTCCAGCGGCTCAAGGTTTGTGTCTGATAGGCCAGCATCACCAAATGGGGGAGAGTCGCCCAACTGATCGCGTGCTTCCAATATCGCAGGACTGCGTGTATGCAGAGCAGAAGAAGAGACACGAGCAGAGCAAACGTAAGAAGACCGACAGCGGCGAGGAGGAAGGGGAAAGGTATGGTTGCATTGTAACCCCTTTCTATAAGGGAAAAGTTCACATGCGACCTGACCTCTTCATCACCTCATGCAGCGGCAGCGTCGAGGTGCTGGTGACGGACTTCCTCCGGTGGTATCAGTCGTTCATCTCCTTCGCGCTGTACCCCGCCGGATCATACCAGCGCAAGGCCACGGCCGTCGCGCTGTACCGCGAGCTGCTCAACGTGTTCGGGGCCGACAAGGAGGGCGAGTTCGGCAAGCTCGCGTCGTTCGACGCCTACGCCCCGGTGAGCGCGGCCGCGCTGGTGCTGACGCTGTGGGACGACATCGATTCCATGCGCCACAGCGCGTACACGGTCCTTGCAGGTTTCCCCTCGCCTCTCTCCGGATTTTCCGACCCGTTTAAGGTGGCGGCTCTCATGCGGTGGGCCCTTTGGATGATGAACTCCCCACGGGTACGAGATTCTATTCTCTCTGCCCTCTCTCCCCATTCGAGAGGACGTCCCTGGCTTCACTGGCTTCACTGAAGCGTCTCTCAATCGGTTGGTAGACGAGGGAGACAGACACGGGTAGTCTAGTGTTCAGGCTCATCCTCACCAAATATGTGCTGCCTCTGGGCTGGTATATTCAAGTCAACGAGTCTTCGGTGACGCCTCATGTGACTCACTCGCCCGACTTTAACCCTCAAGAACGTTTGTTCCCCCGCCATTTTACCCACCTTTCTCATTCAGCTCCGACTGGTTGTTAACGTGACCATTGCCAAAACAAACGAACGAACGAACAAACGAACAAAAGTGGCCCCTGCACAGTACTTCTTCAGCGAAACAATCAGCCAACTGGAGCGCCACATCGCGAGCGCGTCGATCGATCTGGTGGCGGCATCGCAGCGCACGCCCATCCACGGACCCCTGCTGGCCATCCGCTACATGATCCAGGACGTCAACTTTAAGGCCCTCATGGACCGCAAGCAGATCGCCGACTGGCGCATCCAGCTCGAGCGCCTCCTGGCGTGCCTCCGCAAGGCCACCAACCTCGTCCTCCCCATCGTGTCCGCCATCAGCCCCGAGGGTCTCACCTCCGCCCAGACCATACCCGAGGTACTCTACTAGCTACATCATCCCAACGACCATATTTTCCTCCAAGAATTTATTCAATTCATACCCCTTTTCTTTCTTTCTCTTTCTTTTCTCGTTTTCTGATTTTATGTCGACAGGAGTACGAGATCAGCACGATCGAGGGGGAGGGCGATATTGAGTACGGAACGCCTCAGGGACAGTACTTGGCCGTCTGCGCCTGGCTCTCCATCAAGGAAGTCGGCCTTCTGCTCGGCTGCATGGTCAACGCCATTCCCGTCCCCTCCCCCCAGCAAAAAGACGTACGCTTTCGCACTGCTGTAGATAATCCATCAATCCCTCCATTTATCCATCCATCCATCCATCCATCCATCCATCCATCCATCCATCCATCCATCCATCCATCCATCCATTTCGTAACAATATATTCGCGCGCGCGGCGGGGGGTCGGAATCAGGTCGTGTTGGGCGAGGCAGGCATTAAGGAGGCGGGAGACCTGTTCATGCATATCATGCTGTCGTCGCGCCACCGCGGAGCGCTGGAGAAGTCCTACTTGGGCTTCCAGCTGCTCTCCGAGAATCTCCTCTCCTGCGCCCACCCTGGCCTCTACTCGCTCCCCGGCCAGTGGATTCAGGTAGGAGACAGACACTCTTGCTTCAATGATGATGATGATGATGACGACGATGATGAAAGTGGTGATGATGATGATGATGATGACAACAATGCGGTGAAACCTCCAACCAGCATCTGCTCCGCGTGATCGAGAACGATGACTTCCGGTCGGTGACGAGGCGCAGTGCTGGCCTGCCCTACTGCTTCTGTGCCATTCTCAGGGCCGAGACGATCGTTCTCGGCCGTCGACGAAGCGGCGTGAAGGTCCTGATCGCCCAGGCCATGCAGGCTCTCCTGCGCATCGCCTGCGGCGGCAACACTCAGCAACTGGAGATCCACCAGCAGGAGGGGACCACCACCGTATGTTGTCGACAACAAATCGCTATTTCCAGGAAAATCACCTCACATCTGTGTCAATTATGTGATGTGTTAAGGTGGCGGAGGAGCAGAAGCCAATCAGCGAGCAGGCCCAGGTCCATGCGTTGAATGTTCTGAAGGCGCTGTTCAGAGACTCTGCCTTACGACTGGATGTGATACCCTACCTCAGCGACGCCATCATCATCGCTCTCAACGGTTACACGTCAACCAGGTGCGTCCCTTCCACCAATAGGAACCCCTTGCTTTGTGTATGCATAGGCTTATAGATTCATCTGATTGGAAATGCGCGTAGTTGGGGCATTCGCAACTCGTCCACCATGAACTTCAGCACGATTGTTGAACGCGTCGTGGCCCCGAAGATGGTACTTCCTCCCTTCCTCCTCACTTATTCTCTATTCGGTTCGGTTTCATTGTTCTTTGCTAAGGCGTGAAATACTTTCGAGGTACGAGACGAGCAGTCGAAGAAGAATGCAGCGACTTTCCCTCAGTTCTTCGCTCGATTCCCTCGCTTGTATCCTTTCCTGCTGCAGAAATTCCAGGAGCAGATCGCCCTCGGGGAGAAGGCACTATCACTCCCTTATTGGATCATCCCTCCCACCATATATCTTGTTGACACCCTATGTTTACCACGCGCTTGCCGTGAAAACCAGAGGGACAACGAGAGCGCGATGATCATGTACAGCAGCATCTACCCAATGCTGGTGCTGCTGTCTCGGCTGATGCCATCTACGTTCAAGTCTAAGCGGAAGGTGAAGCCGGGAGAGGGCAGCCGCCCCCAGCTTTCGCCCGAGGCCTTCATCCCGCTGGTCACCAAGTGCAGCGCCAACTCGAACTTCAAGGTACCCTCTGCCCTCTCCCTGCTCTCTTCCTCCCCTTCTCGGCCGCACGACCAACACATAGTGATCCCTCCATCGAATGACGGTCGCACAGGTCCGACAAATGGCTGCGAGAGCCTTGGTGCCTCTCGTCCCGCCCGAGAACGTGGCCACGTTCGTCACTTCTCTCTTCCATTCGATCCCAAGCACTGCGGGTACGCATAGGCGACGACCCGTTGTCACTCGATTGGCTCTCACGCCCCGTTGCGTCACCAGCGGAAATCGATCACAATCTGGCGCACGGAACGCTGCTTCAGATCCAGCAGATCCTCAACGCGCACCTTTCCTCCAACAATACCCCCATCAAGCCTGGTCCGCCCTCACATTCCTTACATTCCACAATTCTCTTCTTTTGGTTCACCAACTATTTCTCTGTAGTCATCGTGGATGCAGTTGAGGCGAGTGTAAAGGCCAAGGCCGGGCTGCTGCTGGGACTTCGCTGCCCGCCTGTCCAGAGCGAGTTCCTTTCTATAGTGGCCTCGCTTGTCCCCTTCTCCCCCGTTCTCAAGGAGCAGTCCGTCCACTGGGTCTCCTCCCTCCTGGCCAAGAGACCCGGTACCGCTTTGGCCTATACTCCTGTTAGTACATTCTCTCCTTTTGGGATCTCGTCTCACATGTCTGCCCATCTGGTTTCGTATAGATACGGCCCAGCCGCTCGAAGACACCATGAGCCACATCATGTCGGCCACACTGCGCAGGCAAGCGGCCACTCTCGAGCTCGCCGCTATTGTTGAGAGCAGGGACACTCCTCTCGGCTCAACGGTACCCATACCCCTGCTATTTCTGGTACGTTTCATTCGGTTAACCTCTAAAAAAAAAAAAAAAAAAAACAAAAAAAACAAAAAACAAAAAAAACAGCTACAAAAGGAAAAGGCTACAGAGCGACTGTTGCAGCTGATTGAGGATCAGGATTACGAAGTACGCGCCCTGGCCATCAAGTTCGCGGTGAGGGCCCTGCAGTCCGATGAGTCTCTCCTGTGCGTGTCGACACCATGCCTTGCTTGCTTGCTCGACATGGGATGGGATGACTTACCGTGCCTTCTTAACAATCCTTTCTTCTGCACATTGCCAGCTTCGATTGGACGCGCGTGCAGGCCGTAGTGCTGGAGCGGCTGGCCGTCGAGTCGCACCACGCGTGCGTCAAGCACCTGCTGTCTCTCCTGTTCGTCTTCCCCGTTCCGCTGCCGGACGCTGCGCTCTTCGGCACCCATGGGGACGCTGCCTCCACCTTCTTCGCACGTCTGCGCGACCTGCTCGCCCGGTGGCACCACGGCGCCACCCGCGAGAACGTCGTCTCCCTCATGGGCGTCTACCTATCGCAGGTATGCTCCCCCCCTCCTCTCTTATCGGTTGTCCGAATGGGTCGACCTGACCGTGTGTGTGTGTGTGTGTGTGTGTGGCCAGCTCCTGGCCAGGAAGCAGGAGGCCAAGGAGAAGCTGGGGGCGGATGCCGTGAGGGACATGCTCCTGGCGTGGGCTGACACCATCCAGCGCCACTCCATGCCGGAGATGGAGTGGTCCTTCCGCTTCGCGGTTGCCAGGTCCATCCGCGCCTCCGGCATCTGCGAGCACAAGCCCAGCGCCCTCAGCGCCAGCATCGGTACGCCTCCCCGCCCCATCCCTCATAATTGCCTCGCCCTTTAAAGATTCCGCGGCCCGTTGAGCTTCCGCATCCTGTTCCAATAGGCGATGAAGTGGCCAAGGCGCTCGAGCTGACCTCGCTCAGGGCTTGGGCGGTTGTCATTCGTCTGCTCGAAGATGACGATGACTCTGTGCGCAACGAGGTGAGAGAGAGAGAGAGAGAGAGTGGACCTGTGTTGCCACAAGTAAATTCTTCCTTTCCCTAATATTTACTGTTGTTGCGTGCAGGCGGCCTTACTCGTCTCGGAAACGGCAACGCTGTCCTCCTCGTCCTCCTCTTCGGAGTTTGCCACTTTTGCATCGTTCTCTTCTTCTTCCGCCCTCCTGTCGCCCACCGCAGCGTTCGAGCTTGCCTTCGTCTACCTCTCTGAGCACTTCTCGTCGTCGGCCTTCTACTTGCTGTTCCTCCTGCAGCTGCTGGGCCTCGAAAGCGTGCCTCCAAGCGAGGGCGCAGCGGTCGCTGAAGAAAAGGACGAAGAAACAGCGAAAGCGAAACTCTCCAGATTGGCCGCCGCCCTGCTCGCGCCACAGAGCTCGGAGCTTCCCGCTCTGGAGGCTTCGGCGTCGTTCGATCCGGAGACCTTCGAAGAGGAGTTTGCTTATCTCTCGAAGGGCGAGGCCTGGGGCAATTTTGGAAACATCTTATTCGAGAAGGAAGCTGACAATTGGTTCGCTCTCGCTGCAGCGCAACTTCTTCTTTTTCCTTTTAATGCCAATGTGTAACGATGACTGCTTCATTCTGTCGTCTCAGGTACGAGGAGGAGCTACTGCGGATACAGATGGCGGCCAAGCATCTTCCCATCGCTATTTCTTCCTTCATGGAAGTCGAGGACGGATCCCATGTGGGTGCCATTGAGCTCGTGCGCTCCTTCCTGCAGCAGACGGCCGAAAGGCACACCGCGCTGCTTAAGCGTGCCGCGGCCTGGCTCAAGCGACAACAGAACGAGGGCACCACCGTCTGGGGCAAGTGGGTCAGCTATCAGCGTCACGTTTTCATATTCACCGCCAGGCTGCTCACTGTGGTGGCAATCCTTCTGCCTCACATACAGTCGCCACAGCAGGTCGAAGGTGAGTGGCCGATCTCGTGTGTTTGTATTGCCAATATGGTTTGGATTTCTCTAACATGCTCAATGCGTGCTGAATCAAAAGGCAACCTGAATGCAGCGGCTGGGGATCTCGCGGCGCTGGAGAGCTTCAATCCTATGTTGGCCCACATCTCTGGAATCATACAGCAGTCTCTCCCATCTCCCCTCCCCTCCACCGCCGTGCAACACCTGCCATTGGCCTTCCTGCTGTCGCTGTAATCAGGAAGCAGCAGGCACAAGAAAAGAGCATTTATTAATTTCATTCACTTTTCCTTTTTTCATTAATATATTTTTGCCCCCGTGGACAATGGAGGAGTGGCTGCTGTATGGGCTTATTGCCCTTGTGGTTGTGGTCGTTTCTACATGGTTCCTTAGCGGAAGTAATAAGGGTAACTTCGGAAACAGCAATCTATTACCGAGATTAACAAGTTTTTGAAAAAGGAGATTCAAAAATGACCAAGACTGCATCGGAGGAAAAGAAGTCACTCGCTACCAAGCCAAAGAGAGACGGACTTTACACTCCGGAAGAAGTCGCGCAGCACGCGTCAAGCACGGACTGCTGGATCATTATTGAAAACAAGGTAAGAACGAAGTTCTGGGCAATGGTGCAATTTAACACTAACGCATCCCAGGTTTACGATATCACTTCCTATGTCAACGAGCACCCAGGAGGAGATGCCATCTTAAACAATGCGGGCGGCGACAGCACCGCCGGCTTCCTTGGCGATCAGCACCCTATCGAACGAGTCCGTGAGATGATCGGAGAGTTCTACATCGGCAAACTCTTGAAATAAACCATTGCCAAGCTTTGATATACGTTTTTTGCCGTATCAGCTTCCTTCACTAATGGAAGTTCGGCGCTTTGGCGTAGTGGTAGCGCGTCGCTCTCGTAAAGCGAAGGTCGAGGGTTCGATCCCCTCAAGCGCCTCTGTTTTTTTTTCTATAAGCTCTCCTGAGCCTCTCAAATGAATAGGAGGAAGAAAACAACACATTTGCTTCTGGCATGGATGGACGCCACTTTATTTACCCTTGTTCTTCAACCGTGTGGCTCCACTCGACGACATGCCATTGAAGTCACGAAATCCACTTTCCGAGTCGGGCGCGATACCAAGAAAGCCGATTTGTACTCCTCATCGCTTGGTCGACTTCGTCTCTTTTATGCTGACTTGTGTGAAGTGCGTTTGACTCCACGCAGAGACCGCTCATGATTTCGCGCCTGCACGCGGTCCTGTCGGCCGAGGACGGGGGTAGAAAGTGGAAGATTACCGACTGCCAAAGGTAAAGGGTGGCGTGGTGGTGACAACAGTACCGTTTCCTCACCACTTGCGCTCAGTGTGAATGGCGTCTTTGTCAATCAAATCAAAGTGCCGGAAGCATACCTCAGGTGGAGAGGTCAATTTCCGTCCTTCCTTCCCCTTGACTTGCTCATCTTGTTTGCCAGCGACGGCGATGAGATCGTGTTTGGCGAAGGTGGCCTGTGTGCGATGGGATCCGTCCTGTCCACCCGCGACCCCGAGTTCAAGTTTCGTTGCCGCATCGTGCCTTCGCAATCTGCTCCAGCAGGTATCTCTTTGAAGCTGCGTTCGTCCGGTCGGGATGTAACGGAGAATGCATGCAACATGTTACAGCAGTACCCCCCGCAGAGCTGGCCACGCACGATAGAGACGCTGCGGCGACGACTAACAGGGGAAATGAAGAGGAGGAATCAGAAACAGAATGGCCCACCAAGAGAGCCAAGCGACAAAGGCACAGATGATTCGGACTACCGATTTTATTTTATTTTATTTTATTTTTCAAGTATTACCTTTAATAACGAAACATTATTTCATTTTTTCGTTCTTATTTAAATATACCAGAAGGTTAAACACATCGGCAGTAGAAAAACAAACGGACACCGAGAGAGAAGACAAGGAAGTAGCAAAGCCGTCATCGGAAGGCGAGAAGGAGCGGCTTGCCGCGCTTGATCAGAAGGAGGCCGAGCTGGGCGCCAAGCTATGCGAGGAGGAGGAGGAGGAGGTGCGGCGGAGGAGCGACGAGGAGCGACTGCGGCAGGACGTGGAGGAGACCAGACGCATGCTGGATGAGGAGAGGCGGCGGCTCGAGGTTGAGCACAGAGAGCGGGAGGCCGAACTGGCGCGAGACCGCGAAGCGCTAGAGAGGCAGCGCGCCGACCTCGAGGCGCAAATCGCGCAGAAGAGGCGCGAGATCGAGTCGGAGGCTATCAAACGGACGGACCTGGAAGAGGAGTTCCTTTGCGTAATTTGTCACTCGCTCATGATCTCGCCAATGACGCTCGAATGCGCGCACTCGTTCTGTTCTGGTTGCTTAGACAAATGGGCGGTGCACAAACAGGTACATCGCCCATATTGGTGATATTGGTTTTATTACGGACGTCTTACTGAATTCAGTTGTGCCCAATGTGTCGACACCCCATCACGCGGACGCCCGTGAGAGCCCTTAATTTGGATAATATAATTGAAAAGATTGTACAAAAAATGCCCGAATCGGTACGCGCCTCTTCTGGTAATCTGGAAGTTGTACTTATCCGAGCCCAGGATAAGGAAGAGTGGCAAGAGAGAGCGCAGAAACTCAAGCGAATGGAGGACGAGATCAAACAATTGCAACACCTCATAGAGTCAGCGAAAAATCGAGGACTTCGCTTTCTGATTATATGGGATCTGTGGACTGACGAAGAGAAGAAGATCTTCTCCGACGGTGTTGAGTACGGCCTTGAAGTGTCCCAAAGTAGTTAAATTCTCCTTTCTTTTATAACTCGCCGTCATCAGGCGATACGTGGGCAAGCCGCGAGCTCTCTACTGCTCGACAGTGGGACTGACAAGCCAGTTTGTGGAATCGTGTAGCCAAGCACATTTGGTGACGGCTGCACGCAATCTTAACCTGCTCAATACCCCTGACGTCAAGCGCTTGCGAGCGAACCTGCTTTCCTTCATCTACAAAAACGAAGAATAAATTTTTCTTTAAGAAACAAAAAACGAGTCCCGAACGGTGAAGACACACCAATCGTTCATTTATCCGCGCTGGCTGCAGCTTTGCGAGCTTGTCGTCTTCTCCTGTTTTTCGCCCTTTTCCGTTCACTCTTTGACAGACGCGGGGGCTCGGCTTCTGCGACTGCCTCCGCCAACGACGCACCAACGCTGCTGCTACTGCTGCTTGGGGCAGCGTCGGAGGGCTTGCTGGAGCGCGGTTCGCAGTGCTCTCGCTGCATAGCCGCGACCTCTTGTAATGCCTTCTTTTGGGCTGCTCGATACCGCTTGAGTTCTGCCAAGGATGGGTGCAGCTCTGTGACGATGTGTGAGATTACCAGCGTAACACAATGGTATCGACAAGAAATCGAACCCGCGAGGAGAAGTTGCTTCTTTGCCTTCCACTTGCGCTTCTCGAGCTTGTCCTTTTGTTTTTCTTCCTCTTTCTCTTGCTCCATGATCTTAGCTTCAACTAAGCAATACAGGAGTAGTTAATACCGTGAGCGGTATTCAAACAAATATATAATATAAGTTTTGTAGTATTTTAAGACCTGGGGAGGAAACAGTTACTTTTTCGTTCTGTAGATGCCACGGCCCAGATGTTGTTTTCCTCCGAACGCACTTCAATTAAACGATGGAAGATGTAGAAGCAAAGTACGACTATACAAGTGTAAATCCAGAAGACGGAAGAACGGTGGGCAAGGGCTAGCGCTTGTTCCGGCAACGCAAATAACCGCTCCCGAAAAAGCTGCAGTGTAGCTTCGGCGCTCATGCCCTCCAACAAAATGATCTTTGGTATTTCCTCGCCTGCTGCGGCTGCAGCTCCCTGTTGAAGGCTGTGCCCCACCGCAGCGGATGCGTCCATCTTGTGTTCTAATCACTATTTCATTTTTACTATGTGTTTCTTTTTTCTTTCAAAAGCCAGCGGAAGAGAAGAGCTGCGCGTTAACGTTGGCTAAAGAAGAAAGTAACACCAAACGTGGAGAACTCGAGTAGCGTTGGGTGTCTGCGCAGCCGGTGGTCGAACCAACGGCAGTACCTCGTTCAAACGTACGGAAGCACAGTGAGCGTGATCAAACAGCTTTCCCGCCAAAAGGGAAGCATCCGATTCGTCATACTTCCGTGCCAATCAGTGACACTACTACGGGATCACGGGTGCGTGCTACACTCGAGTTACACGTCAAATTAACGGGGTCACATAAAACCACAAACAGAATGCCTGCGTCATTCTTATCATTCATCCGCGCCTAGAACAGATAACCGCCACTTTGCCGGTACGCAATACTTCCCGCCACAAGCGCCTGCCGTACACCAACCGAATCGAGCGAAGATGCATACTTCGGATCCGTGCCCTTCGTCGCCACCACGGAACCATGAAGCAGAACAAAGGCGACTGCAGAGGGGGCCACCCAACATCAAAGACCAGTACCGCCTGAATAAGTGGCGGCAAGACAGGAAGAGGAAGCGCAGCGAGAAAAATCGAAGCGCAGCGGCACGTAGGCTCAAGCTGGACGAAGCGGAGGGCGTGAACATCAATAGCATCAAAGGCCTAGAGTCGCTACGCAAGAGACATCCAGCGTTTATTGAGCTGGAAGGCAACGATCAGGACGACGAGAAAAATGTGAAGGCCGAGGCTCCCGACAACCACACTATAAAAGAGGAATAATCAAGCGGCCTTTCAAGGCCTCAAGAGACGAGCTTGTACATATCCGAGGACACTGGTGGTACGCCTGATTGTATCGCCCGCTGTACATATTCGCCATACGTAATTGATGGGATCACGTGAGGCATCGAAATCAATTTTGTACATGTTGCGCAATGTATATGAATACAACCCCATTCCACGCCCAAGGCCCAAGACCACCACGCTGCATCTTCTCACGCTATTTTTTTGCTTGCTTTACCTTTTTGCAGCTACCCTGGAAACTTCCCAAAATAGAAATATTTATTATACCTATAAACAAACATATATCAATTCTATACGTGCACTAGCACCGCTTTGGTCAATTGTGGTATTTAAGATTGAACACATGCACTGCCGAGATAGTGTTGTTGAGCATCTGGCCCAAGTTCTGCGTGAGAATGGACAGCTGGTGGTCGGCGTCCGGATCCGGCGTGGTCGAGGCCGCCTTTACGGACGCGAGGATCTTCAGCTGGATGGAGAAGTTCTGCAGCGCCTGCGTGCTCTTGATCAGCCTGTCCTTCAGTTCCGGATCCTGGCACTTGTCGCCCAGGGCCTTCACATCTGCGGACGAGGAAGAGAGAATGAGGAAGGGCGTCAATCAACGAAGCCAACCTGAGAAGGATAAGAAGCACTCTACCGGAGGAGAGCGAGCGGACAAAGCCAGAGATGGCGCGCGCCGAAATGAGGAATTGCTGGCGCTGGCCCTCTCTGCAGGCATCAGCCAGCTTGGACAGCTCTGCACCAATGTTCGCGGTGTGCTTGCTGGTCTGCTCGGCGATGGGATTGGAGGTCCCGGTGGTGACCACCGCCCTCGACCTCTGTGTGCGTGTCACACACCATCCAGGATGAGATATCTCACACCGAGTGGAGAGGTGAGGAGAGTAAGACGGTAGTAGTAGTAGTAGTACCTTCTTGAGGTTTTCGGCCACCTGCTTGATGGACTGCTCGAGAGAGGTGGGCTTCGGCGGGGTCACGCTCTGGCTCAGCGCTTCCAGGTCGCCCAATAGAGCTTCGATGGGCGGAGCATTCGTCTTCTCTACAATCTCGACCGCCTCCTGGGCAGTGATGGGTTTGATATCTCCGCCCAGTCTAGCCAAGGCAATCAAAATCATCACTCCCCTTGTACCGTTGTCTCACAATGCAACAATTGGAAGGGCAGCAGTGCAGCGCGTACTTTTCCAGCTCGGAGAGCAGTTTATCGAGATCGAGCGCGACCGCCGCTTTGCCGGTGGCCGTGCTGCGGGTCTTGTGGGCCTGCACACTCACATCGAAAGCGAGCGACGAGAGGTGGCCTGCGAGCGCGGAAGCAGCGTCGAGGAGCGAGCGGGCGTCCATCTTGCGCCCCTTCGCCGACATAACAATACTGATCGCCGCATCCTACCGTGTGTGTTTTTTTTTTTTTTGGGGGAGGGGGAAGAGAGCGTTCGAGGCCGGTTGGGTTACATTTCACTGCGTATCCCATTCGCATGGAAATATTGGGTTGGGGGGATTGGGTTGGGCCGTACGAGAGGTGCCTCCTTGCCCGCCTCGCTCTCCTTGATGATATCCACTATGGTGTCTACGGGCTGCTTCATATGCTGCACCGCATCGTCAAGTGCTTGCTGCGGGCGCCCGGGGCGGGACAGGATGAAGAGAGAGAGAGAGAAGAAGAGAGAGAGAGAGAGAGAGAGAGAGAGAGAGAGAGAGAGAGAGAGAG